>JAUMHH010210859.1:0-12753 GCA_032359455.1 Chlamys rubida | reverse complement strand
ACCTGAGGCTGTAAAATTTGAGTAAGAACTCACCCGATGGTAGAATGGCAATATCCTACATACAGCTATTATCATAACTATTGAATCATCTGTTCCCACCATTTTACGAAATGTTACTAAAACAACGCTAATGAAACATTAAACATACGTATGTAAAACAAATGTCATGTCTGGAAAAATAACAGAAAGTACATGTACCGCATACCAAGGATATACTTCAGTTTTAAAGATAAAACAATACAATACATTAAGTACAAGCTTGTGCAATAAACCACGTTTTTCTGAGGTTTTGTAACTTGCCGACGGAAATTTTGTCACACTCATTTTGTAACAAGAACGAGTGTTGCGTACGGGTCACGTGTATCCAACATACGTCTTGGAGAGATACATATAGAAAGATATAATAACGACAATGTCAGTGTTAGACGTAGTGTAAGGCTTGTCATTCCAGGTAATCACGCGCACAAAACACGTTTAACCTTAGGACTTATGATACAACGCCTTTAACAATAAGTGGTAATGGTTATGTTCTTTGCCTTATAGATATGTATATGTTGAAATTATAAATGCCTAACGGACAACATAGTTTTGTATTAAATATTTTCCTCCGAAGAACAATCGTGATTTACGCAAGGGTACTGACAATTATCGCAAAACTCTATTGATTTCTTATTTTACCTTATGTTCAGGATCACTTGATACTGTCACATCTGTCTCCTAAAAGATAAAAATCATGTTAATAGCTCATATATACAGACTGTTATTATGTAGAAACAACACTTTTTTGTTTATTAGTCTTAGACTACGGGGGTCTTCATCGACGAAACGGTGATAAATAAATATATATCTAGTTTTCTCCCCTACCTCTGTAATTAATTGGGTTGTTTGTGCTGTACGTCCTATATACAGCTATGGTCATTTGAGCAGTCGGGAAATGGAGACAAATCCTCCAAAAATAAAAATAATAAAAAATTGAATATTAATATACTATTTAAGTGATGCTGCACATTGATTACAAAAGTGCTTTGCATAGTTGTTAATTCACAAGCAGAGGAGTTTTACTGTGTGCTATATTTTTTTTGTATCTAATTTGTATAAAATGGTTCTCAACAAGATCTGATATCAATTAGTTAAGTTGTCGATCAGATATGTATATAATCAGTGAGTCATGGTGTCAATAAAACACATTGTCACTTAGATTGTCAATCAGATATGTTGTCGATCATATATGTGATCAGTGAGTCATGGTGTCAATAAAATACGTTGTCACCTACATTTTCAATATCTAGTCATCATACGAAAGTATTGATTATCAACCCAGAATAAGTATCTATCTATCAGTCATGAGACGAGGCATATCAACATGTTCCGCATTCCTGCACGATAAACACATTTTAAATTACATAAGAGCCCACTATTTATATTTCAAACGGTAAACAAACCACTTAAAAATAATCTTTGAACACTACTTCTCGTGTTTGTCGTCTACTTTTTAAATCGAACAGTTCAGTCTATAAAAGCGGTAATTTCATTTTAAAATAACCCGGGGATAGATTAGGTCTGCTTTATCTCACTGCATGATTGTAAGAGGCAACAAATGTGGGGCCCCTCTGCAGAATCGGGGTAGGTTTCTTCATTGTTTTTATTGTCTCCTAAGCAGGGGGCATGGACGAGATCGAAATTCATCTTTCTAGTTTCCTATCGTTCCTGTCTTCTGCCCTGTCTATCTACTTTCTGGTTCAGGCGGTGTTTCCCTAGGCACCCGTCGTCATATGACCCTTGCTGCTGTAACGACGTTAAACTCCAAACCAATTATTCAAAGGAATTATAAATTCCCTTTGTTTTATATAACCACCGAGCTGTTTTAGAGACCAACCGAGATTCTCCTTCAAATCGCTTTGTGACACAGATAATCGGATCACATCAAACAAATTGTGTTACAGTCAAAGCTGATGTTCTTACACCAAAGTCCACACCCGAGGAAAGAAGTTTTATTTCTCTTTCTCTGTATACCCTTAATAGAATTTATCACCACCTTGGGGGTAAGATAGGTGAATATCAACCCGAAGGGGGAAGATTCATAAGTTGTCAAACACGAGGCAAAGCCGGTAACCTCAACGTTGCATTATGAATATGCCTGGGACACCAAGAATAAAGGTAAAATAGGGATAATTCACCCCCTTGAAGTGAGATGGAAAATTTCAGCCCTCGGGGAAAGATCCTCTTATTTCACTCCAAAGAGGGTAAAAGGTTATATTAATCCCACGTACAGTACCTATTTCATGATTTACTCCTTCTTCCCAAACTCGTACACAAAATAACTGAAACGATTCCTAAAAACTATATAAATAAAATAATGCGAATGCAACAGTAAACTCAGCGAATTTCCTAAATAACATATTAAAGAATTAAGACTGTACTTGTAAAGAGTGAAATGTACGTTATACCAACTGTTTCCGTTTGTTTCTGAGGTGTTGTCACTTTCCACTGGCCAGATCTTCATAGTCTCACAGAGACATTTCGATTGTAACGTCATAATATAACGCAGTCATCTGATGGTGAAGTCATAACGGTAACGGTTACTAAGTATGTAGGATAGACATATCACATTTAATGATACATGTTTGCGGGCAGATAAAAACAAATCATCTATACCCTTGGAAATAGCACATCATAGTTTGGCGTATACTAAAAATTAAAACTCAGCGAAACAGATAAAAATGACGTCAAACGTGGCACTGCATGGCGTCATCTCATTGTCTTTGCATTGAGACGTCAATCCCATGTGACCTCCTATTGAATAATATAAGACTGTTTGATGCCAAGGAGTGTAGGAGAGATACTTTTCAACGATGGGGTCAATTAAATTAGATAAAGACGAAGGGTTTTGCACATATTTAACAATTCCGAGGATGAGTTTTCCTATCCTACAAAACTGGGCATATAAGTGTATTTTTCTCTCATTATATTTACCAGAATTAACACAGAAACTACAAAAAAGCCGTTGCAATTTCAGCATATCGGCATGGGATGTTCCCAACCTTTTCTTACCCTTGTCAGCTATGTCATATACACACAGGATTAAGAGAAAAACGTTCCCTTTATGAGTGGCCCGTATGGGACAGGTGTATTGTACATACGCAGTTGTGAGATAAATATATAAAAAATACAATATCAGTGTTAGGAACAGCGTAAGGCCTGTCATTCCAGGTAATTACACACACATGGCATCCTGAACTGAACTACTGATGGTACTACACCTGTGGTACCATCAATCAGATTAAGAGGTTGGGTAATTGACTGTTCAAATATGGCTACATGCCTACCAGACAATGTTCAGCATCAAAGCTATCTTCCGAAGAACACTCAATATTAACGGAAGGATACAGTGCACTCACAATTATCACAAAACTATACTAGTAACGGAAAAATCTGAAACACAATACAGCGAATTTCATTGCTCAATCAGATGATAAATCCATTATTGAAATTGCTGAAAATAATTGCCCATCGATAGTTATGAAACGTACGAATCTAATATTGCCACGTCAATAAATAATCAAACTGAGGATAGATATATTAATAAAATGTTTTGATGTTTACACTTTCTGTAATATGTTCTGATCTAAAACTGATATATTTTCAAAATATCCTCGACGTGATATAAATGAGGAATTACAATGGAGTCTCTCATATACTTATATATTTTCTCTAGGATGTACTGAGTGAGATATTTCGGTGTCGATTGCAAAAAACAACAACCTTATCTTAAATATAAGAGATTGATGCTCAAAGAAATACTGGGAGTTTTATATATATTTTAGGTAACTTAGCACATTGCAAAATGTATGTGTATGGGAAAAGAATGACTATAATGTTGTCAAACTCGTATAATTATGATAGTTCCTTTTGAGGATGTACTAGGATGGTTCGAAACATTAGACATATCCTCGAGATAGTTTGTGACGCTGGTTTGTTGCAGGGGACGGCAACTCTTTAAAAAAAAGAGACCAAGGGTCCCGTAGTTCTCTAGCAAATGGTATATTTTTCTGAACATTTGCATAAAACAACAAGTATTGTATCAGCAACTAAAGATGCATTTTACAATAACGTTAAAGTTAATCAATTTAAATCTAAACAATCTAAACCATTATAATTGATTGCAACAACTTTGTAATGATAACAAGCATATCTGTTGTTTTCACATATGACATTCTGATGATTAACATTGAAGTACAGACGGAATGCTTTCCTATCTGTATTTCATAAATGCAACTAACCCCACTGTTTACTACTAATGTTACCCCAAAGTGTGCTTAGAATATAAACCTGTTGGATTTTCATACAGATGAATTAATTCCGTATGGTTTTCCATAATAAGCTCACTACAAACCCCATTATCAATATCTTACTGTAAGGAACATGAATTTGTAATTCAATACCAGTGAGCAAAAATCTTTCCCTGCACTGGCTTCCGGTTTTATAAACCGTTTTTTCCTATTAATAACGTAAGACGTTGGTCTGCTGGGGGCTACGCACAAATCAACCATTACAATTATAACTGAGTCTTCGTAATGTAGACAAAGCATACATGTTAGTGTTGCTTTCAAATCCTAACTTTTGATTTGATGTACATAAGTTAAGTAACATAACCCTCTGTAAATGTTAAATCTAAATCTAGAAACATTGGCGATCAAAAATCTCAGAAATAAATTTATTTAAACTTAATATAGTTATTTTAACTGATGTAATTGCTCAATAGAATATCTTCAGTACATACGCCATTACCACAGTTCATTGCAATATCATTACCATTCATATTTTAGCCGCTTTCGTGTGTCGTTTTTCACAGGTCACTTAAAACACTTTTGATAATATAAGTTCTCTGTACAAGATACCTTATGATAAGCTGAATTTCGTTTAGTTGAATATTTAGCTGTGATGGAATCGCAACGAGATTCTCATTAAATCAGTTCGAGAAGCAGATCATCTGGTATCATTAGACATTAAATATAAGTAAAAGGTATCAAAACACGAACACCAGCGTTTGATAAGTGTGAGGCTTGTCATTCCAGGAAAATGCGCACACATGATTTCTTGATCATATGATAATTCACATCTAGCTTTTGATAGGTATGGTTATATTATAAACTATGAAAATGCGGTTACATTTGTATGATAAATGCCTGAAAAAGTTGTTTGGTATAAAATGTAATTATCGTCCTAAGTGGAATCATGATTTACACAAATATACTGGTGACTGTTTCAGACCGTTTTAGTAATGAACCAAAAAGAAGACAAGGCATTACAAATAAACCGATCAATCAGATAATAATGGCATTGAGATATCGGAAATATATTTTGCTTTGTCAAACTATTCTCTGGGTATTTCATCGTTTGTTTTAGATTTGATTTTGTATTTGTAACTTAATATGTCTTTCATTAAAATGAGCACATAAACATGTCCTTGAGTACACGTTTGAATACCTAAATTATCATTTATATCATAATAATCCTTTTCGGCAAAGATTACGGATTGAATTTCGAGTGGTACTAGATCATACGACACTAATGGCAAGTAACTATACAAAACTTGAGATATAGTGTATGGTTATATAAAACCAGAATGGTGTATGCATAAAAGGCGACATACCGGCAAGCTGCACCTTTTACAGCTAAAGATGTGGTATAAATATATAACATGCATATATTTGTAATAAGCAACTTATTTCAGTATGACACAAGCAAATATGTCCGTCTGTCCGTCCGTTACCTTTGGTTAAGGTTTTGGTGAAAGTTTTAAAATTGCTTACCATACAATTAATAATGATGTTAGGATGTTGATTCTTTGCATGAAGGTTCTGAAGGGGTCCAGCATTAATGCTGTGGATTAAAAATGGATTTTTTTTTCAATTTTTGACATGTTTTCCACTTAACTATCTTGGCCAAAAACTGCAGGTTAAAGTTTGGGTTAAAGTTTTATAATGGCTAACCGTTCAAGTAATAATAGTGTTAGGATGCTGATTTTAAGTACAGAGGTTCTTAAGGAGTCTAGCATTAATGTTCTATAGTTACAGTGGAAAAATAATATTTTGTTTTTTCTACAATTTTTGGCATGTTTTGGACTTAACTATCTTGGCCAAAATCTGAGGTTAAAGTTTCGGTGAAACTTTTTTAATGTATCACCGTTCACTTAATAATAGTGTTAGGATGTTTTTTGTATGTACATAGGTTATTTAGGAACCTAGCATTTATGTTGTTTAGTTACAGAGGAAAAATATTTGCCAAAAACTGCAGGTTAAAGTCTTGGAAGGTGGGGAGGGGGAGGGGGGGAGGTCTTTAGGGGAGATGTATTGATTCATCAATACCCACATAATGAATATTGTACTTATTACCAATCCGTTCGCTTGCTTATGTGTTTATGTGTTGCATTCATCCCTCAAGTTGCTCTGTTCGTCGATGTTTAGTCCACGAGGCCTGCCGTAACCTTGTTGAAACTTTTATATCATTTGAGTAGAAAACGCGCACTTTACTCATTATTTGATTTAAGATTACTTAGTACTTCACTAGCATTTGAAATTCATAATATTAATGGATGAAGCACCTCCTTTTCTATCTTCACATCTGTTAAGACGTATGTCAATTTCAATCGATTTGGGTTTTAGTATAGCCGATGAGTCCAAGAAGAACGAGTGAGCTGTACGGTGCAGTGTTATTCATTTTGGCATATTGTATATATTACCAATATCATAAAGGTGCATCTAACTCGCCATGACCTGATATATATCTTTTCATTAAGCTATGTCTTTAATAAAGTGGCTTTCGGTAATGATGGTGCTCTTTTCAACGTTCATATTTAAAGACTATATAGGTTTAGAAAAATGATATTTTGCCTTTCGCTGGCCCGTCGACAGGGCTTTTGAACTTTCTCAAGTAAATCAGTCCGTATTGTTTGGTTACAGGGTTCAATTGCTTGGAAGGAATGAAACCACTTCTTCTAAGGGAACATATGGTCACCTAGAATGGTCAACTTTGACTTTAGTTCCTCAGGATAGTACACTGCGTTTCACTCTCTCCCAAACATTGTCAGATTTGAAATGAAGTAGTCAAATAAATTCGAAAATTTTAAACAAATATAATGCAATCATTGAATAGATTACTCTCGAACTTCCTACCTTTGTCTGTGCATATCTCCAGGGGACAGCCAAAGGTTGTTGCAAGGTGAACGATGAATTTGCAGGCAACTCGCTTTGAACATCGTTCTGGGATGGCAGCAAGTTCCACCCACTTGGTGAATTGATCCACCATAACTAATATGTAAACGTCTGCATCTTGTATTTTTTCCTGCATTTATGACGATGACAGTCCATCTAACCAGTTGCTGGTAGTACATGTAGCCAAAGCATTATCCTCGCCTGACCCCTTGGTCACAGCTCTGACACTCGGTGAACTATCACTATTATTTGTCAAACTTGACATCGTCTACAACTGTACTGAATCTTGACAACAGAGAATTGGCTCTGCTGCAGTTGTGGCATCCCCCACATGGCAAACTGGTTGGGTCGGATCCGGAAGTGTAGTAGTCGCAATGGAGTAAGAGGGTCCGGTATCCTTGACATCCTATCAGCGTTGTTGTAGAGGACGTCTCCTACGGTGAACAATGATCATTTCATAAATGACAAGCTCTTCTAGCCATCGTTCAAGCTTTCTTTCAATCTACTTGAAATGTGTATGCCAGACCAGACTGTTATGATCTGTTCTGATGGAGAACCTACGATCAGGAAAGTAATATTGACAAGGCTTACAAAACCTGACGACAGACAGCAGTTCCTTCCTTGTCGTGAAGTGCCTCTTCTGTCGCTATATAAGTGTATGGCTGGCGTAGTTTACCACTCTTTATCTTTCATCCTGTAGCAGGGAAAGCACAGCGCCGAAGGCAATGCTGTGGCGTCTGTGTCAAGACTGAACTGTTTTACACTTGACAGAAATACTAGACAGGGTGCCAAACCTTACACTTCTTTGATGTGTTCAATGGCAGACCTGTGTTCGTCAGTCCAGACGAACTTGGTCTTTTTGGCCAACTAATACATAGAGACTAGATGTCAGACAACTATAATGCTGAATGTGTTTTAGTAGGTAGTTGACAAATCCTAAGAAAGACATCAGATGAGTTTTGTCTATAGGTCTATACAGGCCATTCATTTACGCATGTAGCTTGTCCTTGGAGATGATAACTTCCAATCCTGCTTACTTGTTTTCCAAGAAATTCTACTTGGGTGCGAAGGAGTAGACACGTTTTGGGCTGAATGTTTCAAGTAACTGTTCCTCAGTCTCTGAAACGTCCTCTCCAGGCTTGCAAATGCATCATCGAAGTTCTTTCCAAAAACGATAACATCATGAAGATTAAATATTTTTTCTTGCCAAGTGCTGCCCCTGAAAAGCAACTGCATTGCTCTCTTGAAGGTCGCGCGTGCAGTGGACAGTCCAAACCCCATCCGGGTATGCTCAAACAGTCAATATCTTATCAGAAATGCAGTTTTGTGTCGGTCATTCTTCTCCTACCCGACTTCATAATACACAGATGCAAGGGCAAAGGTGGAGAAATATTGTTTCATGAACAAAGTCTAGACAGTCATTGTAAGGGAAAACTCTCTTTCTGTGGCTTTGAGTGCAGCGTCCTTTATTCGATGCAGTACCGGACACTGCATCGAATAAACATATTGACACAGCAATACAAGAACGCATATGTTCTCAATAAGGAATGTCTGACTGTGGTAACTAGTCCAATACGTACTTTATTCCTTGAAACTTTCACCCTACGCAGGTAAAATCAACAATCCGTCCGGTGTATATTACGCCCTTCACATTTGATAATTTTGTCAATTATTTTGTTGAGCAATTCTTTGTAATCATAAATTCGCCATCAGTACAGAGGGTCAAAAGCGCGGAATTTAAACTGCAGCGAAAATGTCCCTGTATACAGTATCAATACAACATATACATGTACTATTTTCCAGTTAACAAATAACAATGTACATGAGATATGTCAGCTGTATAAGTCATCTCCCTAAGATAAGTCCCCCTCTTAAGATAAATGACAATATAATGAATGGGGTCCAGTAACGTTCGCTTTTCATGATAAAGCTAGCGTTAATGAAATATAAAAAAGACACTTATTAACACGTTGGACTCAATTGTTCCGTACGCTAAGCAGTTGTTTTTGGTCGGTAGCTACAGTCGCACGAGGTCAACCATGAAACGCATGTATTACGTTTTTAGCAGACACTTCTAAGTATGGGTGGTTCAACGATTTAGTTGAATTTCTAAGGTCGCAGGATCAGTATCTTTTAAAGTGCATGTACGCAGATAATGTAACCTGCTTTTAATATGTTTGTGCAGCTCTTTGATGAGTTCGTCCCTTTTAATGATAGGTAATGTCCATGGCGATATTTTCACGCTATTCACATGTGATTGTGGAATGAAAACGTGTCTGTCGTGTAGATCCATGTTCACCTTGGTGTACTCAACAATCCCTACTGTAAATATTGTGTCTCTGTTATATACATAGATTTCATATGTTATATATATAACATATTTCGTAACAATTACAATGGCTCATGGTTAACTATAATTTAGACAACACAAATCAAATGCATATTGATCATATTTTCTTTAAAGTATTTTATATCTTAATTGATTGTCCTATTTCCTCTCTAGACCAACCTGCTTCCCGTTGTAATCAATGTCCGGATAAAATTGACACATTATTGATAAAGCTGTCTATTTCCTTATATCTGAAGCAATAGATTGTTCTGATGAAAAAACGTAGTTCTGTGATACAACGAAACATCGTTTCAAATCAAGAACATCCATATCGTTTTTGTGTTGGTATTAAACATTCCTGTATCATGATATACTGGTTTCCCTGGAAAGATATATTTAATTTTGATTTGACAAGAAAGTATGATGTGGGCCGTGGTTAAAGCGTCTGGCCGTTTACGACTGCTTGCCTTCTACCACTGGGTCGCGGTTTCGAGGTCTTTGTATGTTAATCGCCATATACTGGTCACAGGTTGGTTGTTTTTCTCTGGGTGGTCCCGTTTTCCTCCACCAACAACATCTGGTATGTTATTGAATGACCATAGCTGTTTAAAGGAGTAAAACTCGAACAGGTTAATCAGGTGCCGTTCTTTTATAAGTGTTTTGAAGTTTTATAAGATCATGACGTCCTAATTTTTGTGTCAGTTCTTTTAAGGCCAACTTGTCATTATGTGTCGATTTTTTTTGTCCTTGGTGTTTTTTTCTATGTTATGAAGCTTCCCATGTCCAGTGTGTTCCCACAAAGGAAGGGGTAGTTGCTTGTTTGAGGTTTATTGAATTCGTAACTGATAAGGTCATATCAAGACGAGTACATGGAGAGGCACTTGAAAGAAACATACATCCGATTGGTTGTTTCGCAAAAGCAAGGGTCGGTTGCCTAGAGAGACACCGCTGTTAACGAAAGTAGATAAAAGGAGGAAGACAAGAAGAAAGGAAACGAAAGGATCCTGAGTGATGAAGTTGTGTAGTAGATCAATTTTTGTTTCCCAAAAGAAAATGAAGAAATCATCCCCGATGCAGTGGGTCCTCATTAGTCGCCGTTTACGATTATGCGGAGGGATACAGCAGGCCTATTATTTCTCCAAACCTTCACGAGTAAATTCAGGGTATTGTAATGAGGGAAGTAGATACAGTTTGGTTCATTCAATGTTCCCCGAGAGGAGGACACAGAAGACAAGGCTTGAATCTGCAGGGAATTTCCCCATAAGTCGCCTTTTACGTTCACATGCATGATCATACAACAATACTCTTTCATGGACCATAGTAAACACCGTGTTAACAGGTATTCTAGACGGATACACATAGTTTAAACACACACAGGTGACTGCACTTTTAAATTTTGGTAACAGATACAGTTTGCTAGAAATAAATCACACTGCATCATTCATCTGTTTCGTTCTTCCATGACTTATTGGTGATGATAAGGACCAACACGTTGGTTGAAACAGAAGGGATGAAGCGTAAACATCCTTTATTTTTAAAACGGTTTAACTGTGACCACCAAGATTACAGTAAACCTCGGGGACTAAAATCGACACCAGCATAGTTTACCAGTATCATGTGAAGGGGTATAGTTTTACGATCACTGATTGAAACTTTTATTAAACAATAATACACACTACTAACTTAAATATCATCAACAAAATTAATCAGTTTGGAAAAAAACTATGTAACACAGCTTTACTTTATTCACAATGTATATTTACGTATCACCGTTGCGATCAGTTTAATACGTACATTTTATGTATGAATTTAAACTGTGATACCAATAATATAGACAAATCTATTTGATCTTTTTACTATGAAACGGAGCAAGCCATCTCATTGTCATCATCAGATTGTTGCAAAAAATGCCAAGCATCAAACCCAACGAAACCCAACTGGAGCACATAGTGGGCTTTCTACCAACCACAGTTCCCAGTAATCGAAAATGAAATATCCAGCTACCCAGAATAAGTCAATATCATTCACGAGACGAACAACAACAACAAAGTCGAACAACAACAACAAAGTCCACATTCCTGCACGATAAAACATATGATAACTGACATAAGTCCTCAAGATATAAATTTAAGAGATAAACCTACCACTTGAATATTGCCCTGCGTCCGATTCAGTCTCATTTAAAAAGATAAAAGCTTGTGACCAACACGAAGTAGGTTATCTAGCCCACACATAGTTCCAATGTGCAAATGTCGGTTAATTCTTCCTTATGAATTATAAATAAAAGCTAAATATTAAGTTTTTGTTAAATGCTTGAAAACACAGAAGCGTTATGTTTTACTGCATTACCAAACTGCGGGCAGCAGAGGCATAATCATTAGTGCAATATTCTAATGACGTCATGCTTGACAACATGGCTCCATGCCATATTCGATGGGCTATGTAATGAAGTTTCATCGATTTTTGTTAATATCTCATAACATTTTCTTATAGAAAAAAATCAACCTGTTAACTGTAAAAATAACTAAATGTTGTATGTGTATGTGATATCTGCAAGTAGCTATTATTTTACCTCCACGCCATCTTCATCTTAAAATCCAATGAATACTTTTTCTGATTATGCATCACTGTGTGAAAGATAAAATCAAGTTGTATAATTGTATATCTTACTTAAATAATTAAAATTAAAAAATAATTGAAACTAAATATATCAATAAAAGTGTTATTTCTCACTACAGTGACGATTAACAAGTGTTACTTGAAATAGTAAAACAGGATTCGATTATTTTTCTATAAAAGGGATAAGTGCTGCTGATGTATCCCACTGCATGTTATGAAATAAGAATATTGTTTCTCTTCCTCACCACTGTAGAATTGGATGTTTCTCCTCCGTCTACTGTATAAGGGATATTCCAGACACCAAAAGTCATCTGTTTTACCCAATGCAATACATTGTTAGTATTTCTGTTCCTTTCTCACTTCAAATTACTTCTTTTCGGCTATATATCCTTAGGCAACCGTCGTCATATCTGATGCGAGGATTTAAACCCTAAAATACAAACTGTTTGTGCTCATCGAATGCCAATACATGTATAAGCATGTAAGAAAGCAAATTGGGTAACGTTGAAAAATGAGCAAGTGATTGTCTGGTGACATTTCATTTAAACGTTTTAAACATACATTTTTAATACGGAATACAATTAACCTTTA
>JAUMHH010210858.1:0-27915 GCA_032359455.1 Chlamys rubida | reverse complement strand
ATACCTGTGATCACATGAGAGGTGTGAGTTACATATCACAGGTAATACAACCACATGAGAGGTGTGAGTTACATATCACAGGAAAGTATACCTGTGATCACATGAGAGGTGTGAGTTACATAGCACAGGAAAGAATACCTGTGATCACATAAGAGGTGTGAGTTACATATCACAGGTAATACAACCACATGAGAGGTGTGAGTTACATAGCACAGGTAATACAACCACATGAGAGGTGTGAGTTACATATTACAGGAAAGAATACCTGTGATCACATGAGAGGTGTGAGTTACATATCACAGGAAAGTATACCTGTGATCACATTTGGATGAGTGCCACTTTGGCATGCTGTCATAAAAAAGGAGTTAACGCAAAAAAACAAGAAATGTATACTGTTTTTTGCATATTTTGTGATTTTTATTTTTCTGAACTGAAGTATTCTGGAAAATTAAGGCAATTAATTCAAATTTAAACATCCATATGTTTAATTTTTGACAGGCATCTCCACCATTCCTCCCTCAGTTTTCTCAGTGCTTCAATTTTACTTGTGTGGAGGTTTATACCTGTCATGAAATCATTTTCCTCTGTGTTTAGTAGAAAATAAATATGTAGCCTGCTACACTTTGTTTTGACAGATGATCCGAAGTAAACAGTTCCAGAAGTATGACTACGGATCAGTGTTGGCCAATAAACAGCACTATGGACAGGTTTGTGTACAAGGCTACTAGGGTTCCTTACAAACTCTATATAAATGTAGTAATTGTAACAAGCTGTGACACTAATAATTGAATGGATGATTCCATGAAATGAAGAAAATCTAAACCAGGGCTACTTTTTGGCACTAAGTGTGTTAGAACGAATACATCATACCCTGCCTCACTGCGTAACGACGCAATATATAAAAAAAAGTCTCGTCGTCAGAAAGCTACGATATCGCAGCTATAAGTGTGTATGTGAGGATATGGTATGGTATGGTATGGTGCAGCGTCTGTTGGCTCACCACATGGTGCAGCGTCTGTTGGCTCTTCATCATTTTTTTACTTTAACAATTTCTTAAAGGAACCAATTTAAGGTCATTACATTTAGCCAGAATGGACCTTAAAGTAATATGAAATAGTATTTTTGAAGATATGTTTTTCACCCAAAACTCGTTTCATATTACTTTAATTAGACTTGCCATAAAGTTTCTTCCTATAAATGACATTAACCTACTATCAACATGATTCAAATGCAATTTTTTTGTGTTGAGATGAAAGGGAAGCTTAAGAGCGGACTGAATTCAAAAATTAACATGGGCCATGATGGGTAAAACAAATAAAAAATCTTCCTTTGACTTAATCTTGAGTTCACGAGGGTCAAGAATGGCAAGTTGACATTGTGTTGCTGTCAGATAGTATGTAACAGATATTTCGACACAAAAGGAAACCAACTTGTCACAAAAAATGTTCTTTAGTAAAGCTCATCTAGTCTGCAAACTGTTTTCTTAGCTTCCACAGGATGAGTGCAACAGGCCATCTTGGCCTCTTGTTGTTACTTCATATTTTGAAACAAACACCTTTAATACTTTGTGAAAATGATTGAAAACAAATTGTATTCAATTGGAAAAGTTAGTTCTTCAAAGAATTGATTTTGTTGTAAAGATGATTCTCCAATTTAATTTGTGATAAAGGATTTGCCCTCCTTCACATCAACAACTTTGTATCAGTAAATCTTGTTTTATAATGCTAGAAAAACTAACCGATAAAAATCTTAACCTATCTAAGATTAGTTAAACACATTTATTGCAAAATTGTGATATAATTGTTCCCTGACAAGGGCTTGTTTTATGACCACTAAACTATAACGAAATCTTTGTTACTTACATCTTTGGTCTGTAGTGTTATAATAAATATGTTTAAGTGTGTTATGATTACTTGACAGGCCACACCCCCTGTTTATGATGTTAGCAAAGTGACCACCCCCGTTGTGCTGTACTGGGCGGAGAAGGACTGGTTGGCTGTTCCCCAGGTTTGTAATACAGGACCTACAGTTGATTTCTGTCAAATGATAAATGTCAAAATCATATTTCTTAACACTCTGTAAGACATGCATGTTTTGGTATAACTAGTGTCATATTAATTGTTTGTAGCATTACTATTGTAAAATTGTAATCTTGGCTAGCGTTGCTACTTCAATCTTTAATAATCTAATCTTCTATTAGACTTTGTCAGATATTTTCTTACATGAAGTTCCTCATTACGTAGATATATTTATTAGAATATTTAATGGCTGCTTTTAGCGACAAAATTTGAAAATAAATGTTAAGTTCATTTTTCGATTGCACTTTCATGAACAAATTGAAATCCAAACACTTACATGCGACTTCCTAAGACACAAGGGACCATAGCTGTATTGCTCTCTTGTACAATATGTAAATATCAGTCTCTGCAATGTCCTTTATATCTTATTATATAAAACTTATAAGATACATCTTATATAATGATATCAATACGGTATCAACATTGCTTCCTGAATAAATGTTAAATTGGCTTGATATATAGACAGGATTGTCAAGTCTGTGAGTGACACTTTTTATTATTGGTATTGCATAGTTCTTGTACTTTCCTTAACCATTTCACCCCTAAGTATTGTTAGTAGATTCTACCATGCGTTGATCTGGATCAGTCCATTATGGTCTACAGTGGTGAAAGGGTTAATTATGTATTATGTAATAAAAAATTGCTTTTGAATTTTCGTATTCCACACTTTGTTATTATGTTACTCTCTGTATTACAGGATGTTAAAATTCTACAGTCAAAGTTGCCCAATGTTCGCGGCAGTTACGAAATCAAAGACTGGAATCACCTTGATTTTATCTGGGCCGTTAATTCGTACAATGTCTTATACAAAGACATCATCCAGTTACTCCTCAATGCTACAGACTGATAGTGTATATAATGGCCATGTGGGCAGATGCTACCAGGTGTGTCAGCAGACAACACCACAGAAGGATAGTGTGTGGGCATGTGGGCAGACCTCATCAGACTGATGGTGTGTGTGGGCAGATCTCCTCAGTCTGATGGTGTGTGTGGGTATGTGGGCAGATCTCACCAGACTGATGGTGTGTGTGGGTATGTGGGCAGACCTCATCAGACTGATGGTGTGTGAGGGTATGTGGGTAGATATCATCAGACTGATGGTGTATGTGGGTATGTGGGTAGATATCATCAGACTGATGGTGTGTGGGTATGTGGGTAGATCTAATCAGACTGATGGTGTGTGCGGGTAAATGGCAACAATCTGATGATGTGTTTTGGCCAGACAACACTTGAGACTGATGATGTATGTGGGCAAACCTGATACTAGACAGACTGTGTATGAAAGCAGATTTCATCAAACTGATACTAGATCATACAACACCACAGGCAGTGAAATGTTGTATTATGTCTTTGTACAATTGGGAATTCAGATATACACGTACTATATATATGGCTCTTTTTGTCCAACTCTTCCAGAAAGTTATTGGTGATTTCGGGGACATTTTATTCCAAAGGGTAATAAATCACTATAGATGTAGTCCAGTGAAGTTGACTACTTTTAAAAGCTTCACATCTGCATTTGTTTAATTAACATATCAAGTAAAACCAAGAATAGTTTTGATATTGACTAATACCTGGTAATCATTCAGATTATCAAAGAAACAATGAATTTGTTACAAATTAACAACAGCAAAACAGCACAAATGAAGCTTACCTGTGCTTATACATTATGTCTTATAGACTTTTGCATCAAATTGGAATGTTGTTTCTAGAAAATTGTAGTTTACTGAAAATGTCATTGAATGCCACTTTGTGAACAAATGACCCAAGATTATGAAAGTTTAGTTTTATTTTTGTTAAATGTCCAATCAACAGCTAAGGTCATTTAAGGACGTGCCTCCATGTGTGTGAAGTATGTCTGCTTGTGTGCATGTGTGCTGGAGGCAGATAGGAAGATCAAGTCCATCCATGTATCGTTTTATTTCAATTATTATTTTATTTTTCAAGTTAATTTTGAATCGACGGATGAGTAACTCCACTGGACATACCACTTAATGTCCAAGACAGTTTAATATTTTCATCATCATGTATATGATTTGGAAATACATGCATTAGATAATATTTTTCAAAATGTAACCAGTAGTTCGCTTCTTTTATGACATTGCTGAACGAGTACTCATCAGCTGCATACATTTTTCAGAAAATTATCCTAGATCTGAAGTTTATGTACACTAGTCAAGAGTATTATTTACTTTAAGCTATGGGTGTGAGATTGCTATATTTTGTGAGCATGACATTTGTAAAAGTGCCTGATGCAAAACATAGATCACTGGAATAAGGCTAAAATTATTGCATTTGTGTATATTTTTATACCGGATTTTTTTGAGGAAATCTTTTTTAGGCTTTAAATGATATTTTACCCTATCCCAACAAATAATCCTGTATACACTTCAGTATTAATCATACATTATATATATTGTTTCCTAGCTTTCATGCATTACACTGGTTGATTTACATCAAGAAATGTAGACAATATGATAATTTGTGTAGTAATTTTTTGTTGCATATCAAATGTTGATTCATTGATGTTTTGTCCCTTCAATTTTTAGTTGTTTAGGTACAGTCATTCCTGATTCCCCTCACATTGTTCCTTGTTTAACACAACAAGCACCCTTCATCCAATTAGCACCTTTCCTACCTCTCTGGGTTAATTGCAAAGGCAATGTAGAGGTTTGTTTCCAAACAATATTTTTAAATAATTATAAGATATTGATCAAATGTACCTGGTTTATGACTTCTCTACAAAATTTGTTCATATAAAATGAAGATGCTGCATTGTGATTGGCTGATGGTTTTGAGGAAATCTTTTTTAGGCTTTAATTATCACGTTTCATTGAATATTGCCTGGTATATAATAACTACCCAAATCAAAGTATGTTTATCAAGCTAGTATTATGGTCGTGTTTTTCGCAATGGGAAGTTCTCATTTTCAATACATGATCTCTTACCATAGATAAAAAAAAAGTGTCAAAAATATAAAATTAGCTGCTTCTGTTGATTGCCTTCAAAACCATTGCAAGATAACCTGAAATTTTGTTCATATACATTCTGTATCTAGCTAGTCGTAATAAGTGCCTCCTGCTATCACTGAGTTCTCGTTTTCATTTCTTGTATGTTCTAGATATTTGTAGTATTCTGTTTCTTGTGCTATGTTTGTTACCCTAATATTTGTCATTTTACATTTGCTAACCATTTGCTCAATTCTTCCAACATTACATATTTCTTACCTGAATTGTTAACATTTTACTTAAGTCTTCCATGCAAACAGCCACAGTTCAGTCTCTGGAGCAGCCATTACAGCATAGATTTTAATTATATTTTCCTCCTACCTGTTCACCTCACTAAACCAGGTGTTTTATACACGGTATGGAATGGATGCTAGTATAATGTCTGTTGTGCGACATTTATGCGAGGTGGCACTATGGAAAAAGATACTGTTGGAAAGACGGTCCCACAGCAAAACTGAACATTGATACAAATGCTAGCATAAAAGTAGGCACATGTGGAGGTATTCAGCCAGTGGCATAGGACCAGCAATTTAGTGTCGGACTAAGCAGCTCCTGCAATATCCTGAAATAGTTATTAGTATTAAGTTTATAGTATTTGAATTTTAAATTGCCTTACAACCAATACAGAGCGCTATATCAAATGCTGTTTAATAATAATTTACCTTATATTATTGATTATTTTTCATTTGATATGTATTCAACCAATATGCAAGTTGCATTTGTGTTACTTTGTCAAGTATTTGTTGGTGAAGCCATATAAATGATGCATCAACTCCATGATTGATTTCACTTCCACTCCTAACAACATATCCTAAACTATAATATATTCATGTTTAATGAAATTCTCAAATGAAATTATTGGATGATAGCATCTGGAAAGCTAATTAATCTACATTCATAAAAGGTTAATAGTTGTAACGATTTTGTTTCTGCAAAAAAAGGTTATAAAGACCGTTTTCTACAATATTCCAGTCAAGATTAACGAGGTTGGACTGTGATATCTGTTGTGTCTCTGACCCTCGTGTAAATCAAAAGCATTGTGGGTATTATTTTTCCTGTTCTTGTTATGCATTTTTATAATCAAAAGATCTGTATTTTTTGTCCCATTTTGTTGTTTTTTTTCATGCAAATTTATATTGTGATAAATCCAATTTTATCATAACTTATGCAAATTAATGTTTATACATGTAATAAATACATTTACATTCCTGAAATCTTGTATTTTATGTTGTCTTACAGTTTGACAGTGTTAGTCCATTCCTTTTTCTTTACCAGGGCTGTGATTTCCACACCAATGAAGATTTATAAAGCTTTATAAACATAACTCAACTACACCATAAATCAGGTCAGTCTCTCCTAAATCTGGGTCATGACATTTGGTGAAAGTCAAATAATTTGGTAATGCCGGTTTGGGCAATAATTTCCTCAAAAGCTTAAAAAATATTTTTCATCAACTTTCATCGAGATGTATATCCAGTGTGGTGCATAGTTTTCTTGGCTATGCAATTTGAGGTCAAGGTCACAGAGAAAGTCAAAGGTCAAATAGCTGTTGGGCTTGTCTGTAGCATAATTTATGTGGCTGAATGTTTTCATCTAACTTCATTGATGTAATAACTATATCTCCAATGTCAAGGTCAAGACCTGGGGTCAAATGTCAAATCAACAGTGCCTATCCAGAAGCAGTTGAATATTTTCTTGAACTTCATCTCCAAAGCCAAGGTGAAGAGAAGAGGTCAAATTAACGTAGTACATCTATCCAGAGGATGTGTTCTGAACCGTGTGGTGTTGTATCCTGGTGGGATTTTCTGCCGCCAAGGTCAATATGGTTTGGTTTATATGTGATTCACATCCTATTTTAAGAGCTATGGCCACCAAAGTCAAGGTTACTTAAGAGATATTAACGGATATATTACAGTTGTTGGATATTAAACAAAAATATGGACATCTAGTTTTATGTTCAGGGTTCATCACCCCAATGAAATCAACATAATTGTATTCATGTATTGAAACTGTCATGTCTATTTCGAGTATTAAAACATGGGTGTTGTCCGAGGACAAGGAAATCTCAACACTTGGGCAAGAGTGGCTGCAAAGTCTCTTGCTGGACAGATAAACTCTTACCCTCGGGTGGAGATTTTCTTGTTTACAGACCATGCATTCCATGGACATGGAAATTTCATTACGAGTTTTGCTGCAAAGCCTCGTGCTAACAGCCGTACTCTTCCCTCAGATATCTGTTTACGGACCACACCCATATACGATTCTATCACATTTGTATTCCAAAATCTTGCGTTTGTTCCAAAATTACTTGAAGGATATCAAACAGAATATCCTATCTTCCTACTCCTGCCAAGTTGTCCCGTGATTACTACTCTAAATATACTAATACGGATCAAGTTTAAAAAGAGATTCAATTCACAAGTATGTATTTTCAAAGGTCAATAGGGAATCAAAGTAACAAAAACAACAATGACATACATTTATTTGAAACTGTTTAATGGCATACGATTCTGTACACAGCCAAACCACAACACAATTCATAACTAATATTTAACAAAGGTGGCTTACTGCTTTCTTTACTCAGAAAGTAACGCGGTCATTTCCTGCCCGCCCTTCGCTAAGGTCGACAAGAGGAAAACCAAATAAAAACATACAATGATCTTCCATGATCTTTTTCTGCTAAGTCTGGTTTATATGAAATAAATGCTTTTTATTTGTAATAATAGTAATATACACATGTGATTTTTTTACAATTACTCAATTTTAGCCCATTATAAGCAGCCTTTGTCAGAGCTATGATAAAATGCCTAGTTTACACTTTGGTAGCAACCACTTCAGATTAGCACAGACCAAATATGGCTACCAGGCAAGGCGTTCAGATTTCGTCTGAAGGCTACAGAGATTTTCAACTCTTTTGAAAAGTGCTATACATATGACTGAAAAAAAAATATCATCAAATATTTGTTTTTTTCTATTAATTAATGTGCTATTATATTTGTTATGTGGAGAGTTTAAGTATGGTATATTTATTTAAGACAGATATCACTGACTAGATATTCATTATATAATGTATACTGTGACGTGAAACACTATTCTACGACAGATTCACTAAAATGTTAATCATCTACTACAAAATACTGTATGGCTCTTTGAACTCGTCACAATATGCTAGCGTTTAAGTTGAACGTACTTTTGATTTTGTGATTATTTTTATATCATGAATAAATTTCCTAAATGGTAACTGCGAGAGAGATATAATTATATACTATTATCGCTCAAAACTGGAGTAAACGTTTATGTTGAAGAGAAAATCCAATCGAGATTGAACGTAGATTAAACAGTTATAATCCTGCTGAGATCCAGAAGAAATGCCAACAGTGACATTTTTCTCTGCATCCTAATTCACTCCAGTGACATATTTTTCAGAATGTAAGAATAGATATTATTTTGGAGTGGTTTTGTACAGATGCTGCGGACAGGACATCCAGGGAGTAACAAGGGAAGAGTTGCTTTGTTTCACTATAAGCCAGCTATTTTGAGGATAAATTAGTCATATACCAATAGAATGTTTACGAGAAGTCTCCTGATCACAGTTTTAAATCAAGGCAGAAAATGATATGTCTATTTTCACACTGTCATGTACATGTGGAGTGTTCTATTCCATTAGATATAATCATTATTACTATTACCTCATATGCATGAGATGGACAATTTGACATACACATGATTTAATATAAGCAGGTAAAAATATAAACAAGTGAGACAATACCCTATCAATTTTTTATCCTATCGAAATTTTTAAATAACAAAAAAAAAAAAGTTTAAAACTAGGTCACTGGTACAGAGTTCCCTTACATCTTCTGAGCAAATTAAACTAACTTTGCCACACCAAATATTCAGCATGGCAAGCTATTAAACAAAATAATTATCGAACAAACATTTCTTCACAAAAACATCACCACATCCCAGAAATATGGTAAATGTCCTTGAGTTTTGTTATTCTAATAAAAAGATCATACAATGACAAATTTCTCATTGTGTCGACAGGTTTCTTCCCATCCCTTTTTTCAAATTTCATAATAACTATTATACAAAAAGCATCTGGTGAATCAGATATTTTGATTTATGAGATCAATTTTTTAGTGACAAATTTCAAGGACACCTACCTTAAGTACAGCTCTGTTGAGTAATTTGCTTACAATTTCTACCAAGGTGTGGTTTTACAAATAGAATTTTTAAAAATACCAGGAACATGTAACAAGGTAGGGTATAGATTCAAAACTTACCACAAAGCACATGTAACGTTCAATTACAGGGATAAAATACTACACATCTTTCCAATACCTTTTACAAGTCAATATTTTTCATATAAAATATCTGGAAACAAAATAAAACATTCAGATTGCATGTACAGTTGCATTTGGGCCTATGATGTAGCCCTAATGCAGTGTTTAAAAATTCCTATCTACCAGAACACTGAACAGAAATAATTTTGTTCACCTATGACAATTTCATATGTGGCTGTGGCTTGTATCAAAATTGAACTATGGAATATTATGCTATCATATAAAAAGAAGATGGTTTAAGTCTTTTTTTTGTTGTATTGAATGGCCGCAGGGAAGATGTCTTTCCCAATGATCTATGACATGAAACAGCCCCATATGAACTGCTGGTTGAAAAGGTAAAATTATCTGTGTTCTATATCACCCTTCCACAGGACGGATCCGCGACGGACAGTTTGCGATGGACGTCAAGTCCGAAGCGGTCCGATCCCAGTGGAAGAGTAAAAACATATTGCTTTACCACACCTTAAGTAAGAAACAAACAACTGGTAAAAACTTGCATTGTCCCATGAGAACAAACGCTTCCTTTAAGTATATGGACGTTCACAGTTCCTCAACATCACCTTTTTAAGTAATTAAAACGGACTCCATCAATTATTAGAGGACACTAAACACTTATCTCGTAGATATGAACTAACTCCTGTCTGCGACAGTATTGTAACTACTGAATACATGGACAGTTTCACCGACAAACACAAGTTTTGTACACGTATTCCTGAGTACCTTCAGCATCACTGGCAGTCAATCTCACTGGCATACCTATATATAGCATAAAGGAATCCCCTAACACTATATACAGACAACAGGGATTCCCCCGTGCTTCTAAATATATCTTTAAGGAGACTCCTCTACGTAAATATAGCCACAGAAATCCCCAAAACACCTACATGTCTAGTCAAAGGTTTCTCCTGTTGGACAAAGATAATTCTCTATTGTGTCAAGACTTGGTTATCACAGAATGTTTTGTTTATCTATGAACAAACACGGACAAACACAAAAAATTTACAAACGGTCAATCAAGTTTTTAAAAAAAAACTTCATCATCTAAAACTAAACATCTGAATGTTGGAGCTTAAAAAATATTTATCAGCCTACATTTACATTTTTTTCTTGCGACATCATTGTTTTAAATACAAGGTTACAAATTTTTCTCCTAAACAATTTTACCATAATATATATTAGTTACAAACGATTAGCTATATTCTGCTTGGTCCTTTCAATATGAATGTGATCCGAGGTCTACAGGCTGTTAGTACATCAATAACAGTGTGAAAATGGTACTGAATAAGGCACTTATGTCTGATAGAAACAAACATCCAGCAACCTGCCATTTTGATTCGTAGCCATTTTGATTTACAATCTTTAATCAGCTTAAATATTGCTAGGTTTCAAATGATTTGATTTTACACTGTGTGAGTATATACTGAATGGATATGAAGCTAAAACAGAACAATGTTCATTTTCCCTCTCTCTACCTCTCTCCCTTTCAATAGACTCAGAGCTCGGTACTAAATGTATATCTAAATTTATGATAATATATATGCTTGCTGAGAAAATCAGAAATTGAATCCCTTGAACGGGTAATAAATAATACGATGAAAACCAAGTGGCAGGTCGACAGGAATCACGTTCAGCAGTGAACATAACACAAAAACGTTCGATTGTCATTTCCGATCACAGCTGTGCTTAGAACACACAGTTACACACGAAACATGTAAATGGTTCAATGTCTAAAGCATTTATCACAAACAAATCAACCATTAGGACCGACAGAACTGCTCTTGAACTGAGGAGTAACTTGTGAAGGTATACATAGCTTAACCAAGACACTTGTTAGCTTGAGGATGTACCAAAGCAGGGTCAGAAAATAGCTCCACTTCTATAAGGAATGCTTTCTGTTTCTAACAGTTATCTCCCCTTTATTTCCGTTTCCAACAATTATCTCCCCTTTAATCATTTTAGATTCATTTAGGTGAAGTGTTGTTTTTTTGAAGAGGCAGTTATTTAATGAGGAATTAAAATGAACAGTCAATAATATCAAGGTAAATGCTTTAAAACATTGGGCAAAACATGGCAGGCTATGGTTTCTCTAGACAGACAATGAAAATAACACACATGGATCTTGTGCTGTGCCCGAAGCTACACAGTAATGTCAGTGAGATTGCCAGCCAGAAACAGCTCAACTTAGTAGTAGTATTTATAGATTCAGATTTTAGTTTGAATATCAAACTCACACCAAAACATTATTCACCATTCACATGATACATGATATACAATTCGAAATATCAAGACACAAAACCGTGTACCAAAACATCAACATTCACCAAAGTGCAATACTTGCCAAACAAAAAATGAAGAAAAAATATTGAAATCGGGTTATTTAAGAAAAGAAATAACCACATTTTGATTCTTCTCACACCGTTTAACAAAACCATAACAATATATATATTTTTTTCTCTCTCTCTCTTCCAACACAGATGAAGAGGAAATAGTTCTTTACAATATTTTTGTTTATAACACTGCAAACAATGACCACAAAAAAACATACTTATGGAGAAACGTTTTGAACAAACACCTGGCACTACACATTACAATATAGTAAGCTTATAAGCACTAGTTCAAGATATTGGTAAACAGCCATGGAACCAAAACACTGGGCTGCCATAACTAGACGCGGGCAATCCCCGCGTCATCAGATTTACATTTCCTTCCATCTCTCATTACCACAACCATCACAAGCAATTATATAAACATAAATTCTCCGACAAGACTTTTTGCCATATTAAATACAATATCTATACTGTCAAACACGTTTTTTTATTGTTTTTTTTTGACAATTCTTTTCACTGAATATACCCACACAAAAAAAATAACTTACTTCTTAATATTATGTATATCCATCTGAATGATGCAAACTTGCAAATACCATCGACAATGACATGAAAAAAAACTCCACAAAACTGTTCAATTAGACATATACTTCTAATACAAAACTTTTTAATACTGAGTTTAATTAAGCAAAACTATGAAACACATGGGTGGGCAATATTCCACAGGGATACAGCTACTGCACATATACGGCAAGCACTGGGTACAGCTGTTACTGCCTAATTTGGTATTAAAATTACCCCTAAAAACATCCAAACTGTTTCAGGAAAGTTGAAAATGATTTAAATGTTAGATGTGATAATGAGAAATTCACAGGACATTGAATGGAGGAACCTGAATTCCATGGCTACTTTTTATTACAAAAATCTAAGTACATAATGTATATATTGCTACTCATAAATCGTTACTACTTGATAATTGATGCCTTGTACACTTAATACTTGTCATAACTTTTCACTACTGAAGTCTACTCTAGGTATGTGATATAAACTTGAATCTATTTTTTGGTTTGACATGTATCAGATCATGTTTGAGATCAAATCAGAATAAATCTGATGTTTATGATAATCTTGAGATACCTGATATCTTCTACAATAAACCTATTAATGATTTTGAATAAATTGTTAATTTCACAAAAAAAAAAAAAAAATAGAAAATCCAGTTATATCCCTATTTGTTTTTTTTTTAAATTTATAAAAAAAAAACTTCAACATTATCATAAATGGCAACATTCAAATGATACAAATGGCAGTCCAACAGTTTGCATATATACTAAGAGATTACTGTAATATATTCTACATGTTAATTGAGTGTATGTACCTCATCACCCCTACGGACTTGCAATGACTTTTACCATCTAATGACAAGTGTCTATCACTGTTCTCCGATAGGGATGGAGGTAAGAGTTCCTTCCAAAAGGCACAGCTAATGAGTTGTATTGCATGCAAAGCTTTGGTGAGTTAAATCCTGATGCCTATAGCTTTTGATATAGAGCATCCTGTTAATTTAACATCAGGCACCATTTGGATGCCACGGTCGACATAGTGATTAAATCAATATTTCTTTGGTATTTCTCGTCGTGTTTACACTGAAGACTATAACAAATACGATACATGCACTTTAATGTGATTATATCTAAAAGCTGTACTATATATTTACACCGACATATACATGTATCTAAATTGACAGTATAATACTTTACAATTAAAAAAAAAAAAAGACAATATTTTTTTTACAATACAATGTCATACACAATTATAATTATTCCAATATTATATATGGCAACCCAGTGATTTGGTTACAGGAGCCTGCACATGTAATCAACTTTGAACAGGACAACAAACGACGACAGTTGTAAGTGTACAGTATATATATATGTGTGTCGGTGTTGACCATGGGCCCACTTGCCCGGCGTGACGGACATAGACAGACGGAGCTGGATGGACTGTGGTTTGCTGAGGGACACTTACGTATTTATGCGACATTAAAGTTTTTGTCAATCATACAGGCTAGCGATGAGTTATGTAAACATGAAGGACGTACGGCACGTGGACACGGGGACACACCACTTCACGTCAACGCCACGTTGTCATCTACGTAGAAAGAAGCAAAGGAAATTAATTATAACTCGCTTGCAGGCTTACATACATGGCACAGCTACCATGGTTTGTAAAACTTTACATAGGCTTGCTTGACCAAAGTTTTTCTCAAAATCAATTGGCATAATTTGATTAATTTTGCTTTGATGCCCAAACTTTGGATGTCATATACTGGAGGAAAACAAATGTTCTCAAAATCATCTAAAAAATGTGTTGTTTTTTAATGGATTTTATGATAAAAAAAAATCTTCAGGAGACTGAAACCTTGGGCAATACGCCTTTCTAAAGGATCTGAATGAAACATTGGATAACTCATCCTTTTTGACATCCAAAGTTTGGCCAGAATGAATCTTCCTCAATACATATTGGCATTGTATATTTCAATCTGAGTGTTATTAGTATTTCCCAACCTTCTATCCCTATAAAGTATGACCCAAGACAAAGGTCAGCCAGACCCACTGTTAAAATATGGGGACAAAAGGGTGGTACAAGGTTACTGACAAATGTAAACAAGTAATTCACACCAAACAAGTTGCAATATTAAAATAGTACTGATATTCACAATTCCAAATCGGCTTAGAATCCAGTAAACAGATTACATAACTTTGTTCCTCAGACCATTCATTATGGTTTGTTGGCATGCCTATCTCTTACTGTACAATGAATCTGTTTATCCCTTCAACTTTCCCCTTCAACTACAGTTTGATTAGACAACATCAATTTTACAAGACCAAGGACTGCCAACATAATGGCTGACAAAAGACCAACATGCAAATTCTGTTAATGAGTCGAGAGGTCCGAGACCTTCAGTAGCTACCATTAAAACAGGCACCAACGAGTTCCATAGCTTTATTCAAACAGGGCCATATAAGAGACCGCTTACTGCTGAATGCAAACTTGACCATACTATGAAATGCCACAAATGTTCTTTACCCCCTTAAATAACAAGAAGCTTGTTTCTAAAGAAGCTAACCCATGGCCATGCAAGTTGTTTACAGTTCAATGATTATATAGTTGAAATACAGTAGAAATCGGGTCGATACCACAGTGATTAACATACGAATCTAATCTTCATTGGACAGGGCAAAGCTAGGGTGCATTGAACACGGCTTTCAACACATCAAGATATTTTGTTAGTTTGGCAAGGACATTTTAGACCCACATGCTTCATGCCCATACCCGAACTTGTTATTTTGTTGTTTTCTGAAAACAGCTTCTTGTATCCACATAGAAGTTACTTGATTTTATTTTTGTAGGTAAGTAGCAAAATTATAACTTTCACTGAAATTCTTCGGTATTTATCTACACAACACCTTAAGAGACATGCATAACACTCAGATTTACAATATCAATATTTCAAGAGGGGAGTTTCATCAAGTGGTTGTAACAGTAGAGAGTTAACTTCAAAAGTAGTTCAGAAAAGGGTCAAGCAGAGCCTCACAAAACAAAATGAAGGAAAATGAAATGACAGAAAAGGGGGTCATGGTGACACAAACTAGCACAACAAATAGTGAGAAATACACAGCATGGGTATTCAACATCACAAAATTATAGTGACAGGTTCTACATTGTCCAACAGATAACAAGTTGTATGTAGGTGACTTGGCCTCTGACCCCCACCCCAGCTACTAGTAGGTGGTTAGTACAAGCACACATTGAAGAGGAACAAACAGCTGTCGTGTATGGAAGTAAGTATCTCAAATCCTCAGGTACCATGAAGTTCAGTTCATTTGCAATAATATTTTTTTCTCATAATAACAGTTCCTCGCCTTAGATGTGATCAAAATATTCTGTGAATAGCTCAGAATTCAGACAGTTTTGTCCTAGATGGAAATGATGAAAATGTGTATTTGTTCCCCGTCATACAGATGTCTAGAGTGAGAGTTCAAATACACAAAACACTGAGGGATATAAAAGACGCAGTCAGCAATGATGAGTTTGAGTTATTCCAGATAAGAATATATTGAGGGAAAGTGTAGGGCTCTCTTGTGTAGTGGGCCCCAGACAAACAAATGGTGATGGTGTGGGCAACAAACAATGGCTCCCTTTTGCCTTCACTCAATACATTTATTTCTGGAGAACCCCGAAAATTATCCAAATGGGTATTTAATTGTAATCATGTAATCAACTTTTTCCTGCTTCCCAACATAAAGTTGTTTACATGATAACAAGAAAGTGACTTACTATAATTACCGCAAGTCAGGATGATTTTCTCCCATAACCAAGACAAAAATTCTCTTTCAAAAAACATTATTTATTATAACAGATCAAACTGACAGCCAAAACAAAATAATATGTGATTTAACATGGTATGCCCTTTTGGACTATTATTGGCATTTCAGAAGCAATTCCACAATCAATATGTCTTCAAAATTTCAAATCCAATATCTATCAAGTCTTGTCGCAGTAGTTATGGGAGAACTTTCTGATACAATCTACAGTACACATGTAACTAAGTGGATAGGTGTGCACATTAAGCGAGTGTATTTGTGACACGAGAGCATGCACACAGGTACAAGACACAGGTTACACCACATACACACTACACCTATAGTCCAAAGCCTCTTAAACACCCAGTATTAAACCTCGGCAAATATTACACGTCATAAAACAACTTAAAACCATCTCCTCCAGCAAAGCGGCCATCTTGCACCAGTCACCTCCCCTTGTAGCCAGAACAAACACTGTCGAGCGGTCCGGTCTCCCCGACTATTGGCCGGTCACATGACATAAAAAATATAGAAAACCTACCTTTACCTACCTCGTCTCCTATCGTAGATTCAGATGTGGACTTGTAGGAAACCTACCTTTCTCCAGAACTTTTGGCTTAGCAGTTGAGAAACCATTCCTAAGAGTACTTCTTTTATATAAAATTTAAACTTTACGCACCGACATGAAAATCTATCCATACAATATTCCATTTTTGCTGAGAAAGCTCCCTTAACTTCGTTATTTGAAGCTTCTTGATTATGCAAATTTTGAATACAGCCATTGCTGACGTATTTCCATTGTGATGTTACATCATAATGCGATCACCTACCTTTGACATGTAATTGAGATAGGAGTACAAACTTTTGTCAAATTTCTTACATTGCCCACTGTTAGTCTAAGAATCTTAGATCTTCTTTCTCTTGATTTCTTCAACAACTATTTTCAAACATCCCTAAAAATCTTTTTGTTTCGTTGTTATTTTTGTCATTGTCCATATTTTTTCAAAATTTGATTTTTGACCAGTGGGCAGTGCTAGGAGTGTGTCGGAAGTGTCTAGAATGTAGAGAGAAGGTGAAAACTTACAACAGTCGGACAAAATCAGTACGGCTTGCTGTCATTCTTTGGTCGTTTGAGCTGCACCTTCAGCCTCTTCATTCCAATCTGGAAGCCATTCATGGCCTGAATGGCAGCGTGGGCCGAGACAGAGTTGTCGTAACTCACAAATCCTGTAAACACATGATACGCAACCCACATATAGAACGAGAACACCACAGACAGTTCATACTTTTGACACGAAACATATGACGCAAAACGTTACAGAAAAATACATAACACTGAAGACACAAAAAACAATCTTTTCAAGAGTAGATCCGAGTACATGTATATATGAACATCTTTCAAATGAAACGGTACCATTTCTGGAATATAGAGAGATTTGAAGACATACAGTGGAGCAGTGTTAGTTCTTATTGGTTCCTGACAGAAAACTTCAAGAAATATGAAATTTGACAATCAGCAACAGATTTCTGGTATAATGACCCTTAGGAACTTTGTTTCAAACATTAATAAGGCCATTTTGACTCTCATAATACGATCACTTTGTAAATATTTCTAAAGACAGAAGTACATGTTGAAACCTTTTTCGTGGATTAATAAAGACTGAATTAGCACAGATCCATGGTACGTCTTTAAAACTCTGTATCACTGTGTTGCTAAGACTCACCAAAGCACTTGCTGAGGTTTGTCTGCTTATCAATGAAGACTTTAGCAGATATCACTGATCCGAAGGGCAGAAAGGTCTGCATTAGGTCTTGGTCACTGAATTCCTGAGGTAGGTGGTAAATGAACAAGTTAGCACCTTCTGGACCTGTGAACACAGCAAGGACACAAGGTTGTAGGGCATAACATCACAGTTTTATTAGGACTAACACAGGGCAGGACACTTCACAGAACAAAACATGACTGGCCCAGTGCTTCATGTAGATACACTGTTGAATACAAAAATCAGATTCACACAACTGTGCGCGGTCCTTTTGCTCTAGGAAGAAATCCAGATATTAACAATGAAGGTCTCATTTAAATATAAATGTATGAACTTGGACATTTGTGAGGAAAAAATCATGATTTTGTGAAGTGTTTAAGGATCTATCCAATACTTTTCAGTTACATTCTATCCAATACTTGTCAGTTACATTTATCATATACTTGTCAGTTACATTCTATCCAATATTAACACGTTGTTTTGAAAAGTTAATTAGCATAGGATAAAAATAATAGATTTTTATATATGATTTAAGCACAAAAGCTTTGAAATTAAGGAGAAAAAAGTTTGAATTAAAACGAAAAACTTGTAAAAAAAAAGAAAAAAAAAAGAAATAGGCAATCTAATTCTGAAATTATTTCTAATTTTCTAATAATGATTAATGAGGCGTGTCTGAATGATAGAAACACATCACTGGCCCACCGGATCTGCCTAAGACAAGGAAATGGCCATGCAATGTGGTGAATCATCGTCAGAAATATGCTATAGAAGGAAGAAATGAGATGATACAAAGATGAATGTGAAGAGATGGTAGATATGCATGCCGTCAGGACCTAGAGCAGCTAGAGGAAAGCAGAATAAAGCACTGTTTATTAGAGAGACACATTCTGTACTACAGGACTAGTTTACATTCTCACAGAGATAGTTTTAAACACAGAAATCAGGTGAAAACAATTTATTCCAATATTCTTACTTCGCCTCTAAATAATTTCCCTTTTTTCCCCAAAAGTTAAAACATGCCTTAAAAAGATTTCAATGGAGTTTTTATTCTTGGTCATGGAATACAGAATGATTTTTTTACATAATAATTTCATTGTTATAGATGTTAGTAGTGTAAAGGATTCAGAAGTTTCTTGTTACATTTTAAAAGGCAGTGTTTCAAGTAGCTTAATAATTGGTTAAAATTTCGATATATTGTCACCAATCGGATAAGCTTTCTTGTCAGTTTCATGGAGAAATAAAAGTCTGGCTGCTATATATAAGAACGAGTTAGTAGTAACTTGTATTTACCCTCATTCCTTGAATAGAGGCCGGTCTTCAGTTTTCTTGAGACAGCTTCTATTCAAGGAAATATGGTACAAATGATAATCAAACAACACAATATCTACAACAGTACAGTCATCAACACAATACACATGACAAGGTATTAATGCCCAACATAACAGCACACTCCAGTATCCACATTTATATATACATACAAATACATATATGTAATCTTCATTATGAAAGTTCTGTTAAAACATCTAAACCCATGATTCTCACTATTTCTCAGTATTAATTACTAAATACCACTACCTTATAGCAGCTATTTCTAAATGTTACAGTATAACACTATCCTTCAGGAGCACAGTGTGAAAATGGTTTAACTTCATACGCAACTGGAGACAATTCAATCTGTTTCAATTTTCTACATCAACATGATTTCAAAAGGTATGATTATTATTATACAGTATTGTATCTAGTTGGCACTTGACAGCACAATTGTCAGTGAAACTCATCACAAATCGTTTTGCACAAATTAATATATTTCATGCTTTTTTCCACACCTGCCTCCACCAAGTTGTTACATTACTGACAGTCTCGGCTGATAAAGTTAGTTCATTATGACTGCAGATAGGGATTATGACCTTTTATGTAATCCCATACCTATAACGGACATTAATCAAGAGTTATAACTACAACAAAAGGGCAGTAACAAACAAAAGATCACTCACCTTCAGTTTGTTTGCCTGCTGGTGAGTTAGCCACCTGCTGCAGCTGCTGTGCTGTCTGGCTGCCGAAGGCATTCGGGAAAGATGCTGGAAGCAATCACATAGCTGGTCAGGTAACCAGTTACACAGGCTGATTTCAGTAATATCAAATATATTAAATTACTTTTATCTTAGTCCTTTACCAAATCTTATAATGATTAAATTTCTGTAAGAAGATGCCATAACATAGATAGATTCATTTATTTCCTGCTTAAAAGCTTACTATTTTCATTAATAATAGATATCTTTACTAATATTGTAAATTTCTTATAAATATGATGACACTTTCTATACTTTATATTATGCACTAAGTTTGAAATAGCTTTTATTTATCTTCCCTCTATCATGTTCTCTGGCCTTGTTTAACTTAACCCTTTCACCCCTATGAAATTTTAGTAGACTCTGCCATACATTGATCTGGATGAGTCTATTATGGTCTACAGTGGTGAAAGGGTTAAACATTTTTGTGTAATACCTTGATCATTTTTGAAGAAAAGGAAATCTGCGTATTGGAACTTAATGTATTATAATGGCACCAAAGAAGACCTGTTACTAGTAATGGCCTTAACCATTCTGCACTGACCCATGTTAATTTGCCAGATTTTGACCAAGGTAATTTTCATTCAAGAAATAACATTGAAACATTGACCATCACCACATGATAAAGCAGAAGGCAATTTAAATGATTATATTTCTCAAACGAGTACAAAACATGTCGAAGCGATTGGGCAACTCAGCTCAGGTTTAAGGTTAAGACATGGAATCTACATCAGGTATTGAAGCAATATGCCACATCAGTATATATACATGACTACGTAACACGGATATCATACAGCCTACCACCTTGTTATCTTGGTACATTATTGTGGTGTGTCGTTTAGTATTAAGTCAGAACATTTACAACCAACAAGTTTTATTATTTCATTTGCACGTTTATAACAAATTTCACAAGTTTCGTTTTTAATTTGCCAAATACCTTTCCTTAAAACATGCAAAAGCCATAATGATCAAATGCTGAATCATTGAAATTCGACAACATCGAATTTCTCAAGATCAAAAGGAATATCAAAAGAACCAATGAAACAAATCTGTCATGAAATAATAAACAATAGGACTGGAAAGTGATGGATATATAAAGGTGCAAATGCTACTATTGATTACTATTCCATTTTAATTCTAGATTAGATAACAAATCAAAACACCTTAAAGGCAATGAAACCGTTTCTACCAATATCAAGTCAGAATGCTAAGTGTTCTTTTCTTTAACCATTAATGAGCTAGAGTAAGAAAGTTTTAAAATTTAGCCAATATAAATGCTAAGCATGTACAATGCATACACATACTTAGTAATCAGAGGACACTGGAGAAGGTAGGAGAAACACATTTACCAGAACACATAGCTATATTATATACTGCTCATGCAGACTTGATATGGTACAAACTGGACTCAAGGCTTAACACGCAAGTTATAGCCAGTAACCCCCATGCAAAAACTAGTTGAAAACGCAAGTACCACACAACCAACAGATAACAGGGTGGTAAAAACAAACAACTGTACATAAGGCCAGCCACCAGGAGTGTACAGCCTCCTTTCCCAAACGTGCCCCCCCCCCCCCCCCACCCCTCTATTCTCCTCCCTCAGACACAATATCCCCATCTACAGAAACACCCTTTTGTAATCCAGACATGCTCCTCTCTTTGACACCCCCAAAATCACATCCCTAATTTAGATACACCCTTCACTTCCCAGCCATACCCAACTTGACTCCTTCAAAGAGAAATTCTCCCATACACAGAGACATGTTTCGACCCCCAGACATGCCCTCTTCATCAGCTCCATGGCAAGATATGAGGAGACCGAGACAATGACTGTTCCAAGACCAAGACATGGTGTGTAATCCCCAGACTAACATCAGCTAGCCCCGTCTCCTCTGGAGCCTCCTCAGACACACCCACCCTAGCCCCCTCTGGAGCCTCCCTAGACACACCCACCCTCGCCCCCAGGCCCTACTATATGCCGTGAGAATTCTCCTGATCTTTGATAGCTCTCTATCCTGATGACTGCAATTAGTATTCCCTTATCTACAACCAAGTGTGTTAACATGAACTCCAACAAACTTTGATTAAATCATCACATTTTCCCCCCTTCTTTTTAAGTAAAATCCAATTTTTTTTAATTCTATATATCTATTGTAAATTTGTGTGTCATGGATCCACAAAAAAAAATCTTTATAAATGACTACTTTCTATATTCAAATTCCTGAAATTTCTAGTTTTCTTTTTTCGACCAATCAAAATAAGTTTTTGCCACATAACATTAAATAACAAGTTCAAAATGGCCATAGATGTGTCTGACACTTAAGACTGCTCTAATGTTAAATTCAACACGGTCATGTTTTTATTCCAATAAGTTAATCATCAAAAAGGAAGGAAATAGTTCAAATATGGACTGTGATCAGCTTTATGCAAAATTGATGTTTTACAGGTGTCTAAACAGTTTGAGAATGTTTTAAATGTAAATTAACTGTCCAAGTATCCAACACATGGCCCTGTATAGCTGCGTTACTGTGCTTCACACAATCAGATCAGCTGAGGATGAACAAACAGACATACAGCCAAAACCTGTCACAAACTGTCCACAACCTTTACCAGGAATGCACACAATTCCAACCATTTCTATTTCAACTATTGAATAAAAGTCAAAGTTCTATCACATGACTGCATGATTTTCAACTGAATTGTAAACAGTGTGACAGCACTATTTACATCAATAATGGAAATACAATGACCAAACTGATCTTTTAAGCAGTTATTTTTATTTTGTTTCATAAATCATGGAAAACAGCAATGCAATGCTTTATAAAAAGACTATTCAATCAAAGGTACCATTCCCAGTAAAGAATGTCGACCATTTACTTTGACAAATTGTCTGGTTAGTGATCTGCAAAAAAATAAACAAGACAATATACTGTATAAACTCCACACAACTCAGCACTATCATCCACACAAGATGCAAAATGACAGACTGATATCAGAGTTATCTCCCTTTGACTGATCCATTCCTTAACTTATCCAACTACAAATTTTCATTTCATCTTTACGTTTAGGGAAACTGTGATTAAAAGGAGTTGTGGATTTCCCAATCAAGGGAAATAACTCCAACTTTGGGATTCAACCACAGCAGAAGTCAAGCACAAACATCCAACCAGCACACCTGTCAGAAAAATGGAAAAAAAGTAGATGAAACGAACCTTTACCTGGACTGAGTAAACCCGACAAACCTGCATATTGCTGAATTCCGGAATAGGCTTGGCTTAGGGCATCCATACCCGAGTTTGGGTTGGAGCCCAGACCATTCATATTGTTGGCCATGCCACTGGACGATAAATTGTTGTTACCAAAGTTCTGGAGGCCTGTAATTCCAGCCAGGGAATTAGTTGAATTGCCTAACGAACCTGCAAATACAAAACATCACAAGGAACTTAATAATTGACAAAGAGCTCCTATACAGAAAAACCAGGCAAAATCATCCAATACAGGCTATACAATTAATCATTTTAACAACACAGACATTTGAAACAAGGAAGTAGATTATTGCTTGACCAAATAATTGAGCAAGGCAACTAATTGTCTTAGGTTTGATATTAATGAAAGATGTAGGTCAAAGCCTTACCTTACAAACATTCAGACACACAGACATAAAACACACAAAATGACATTTATTGTAATACTTACATCATTACATAAGGTAATATTCTTCATTAATTTATTTTGCTTCATAATTATGCAAGTCTGAATTTAACTTAATATTTCTTTCACAAAGGCCAAACAGAGTTAGAATTTTATTTCCAATTTTAGCTCATAAGAAAAAGGGTATGTAGGTTAAGGGAACAATTCTTCTGTAGATCATTTTCTATTGTAAATATTGTGGTCGCACCAATAAGTTATACAAATTTGATGATGCATAAGCATGTTTTCAGTATTTTTTTGTTTGGCCTGTCGATGTTTTCTGTAAACAATTTTGGAATGTTTTCCTACCAGTTTTACTGTTTAGTATTTAACAGAAAGAAAACATCAACATAAGACATTCACTACTCAAAAAACATGTTTCCTGAGTAGAAATAATAAAGAAAATTACTTCCTCTAATCATGGTAAACAGTACTACAGAAAGACAAACAGAAATGCTGCGTATGTCTGATTGACAGCGCTCAATACAACACACTTAAACACTTCATCTCCCGGTCTGTACCATATGTGGTACCCAGGATTATGTAACTTCACAAGTACAGGGTACTCAATATCCCTACACACCCATACATAACACTAGGGGCATTAATCACTGCTGAATGCGTAAATGATAAGACAGCGTTCTATTTTTAATTCAATTTTTTCAAAAAAAAAAAATCACAGCCAATATGCTTCCATCTGTTCGACAGCACTATATTTTCCCCGATATATTTATACACAATTTGAACAAAAATGTTTCATGCAAGAACTGTCGATGGGCAATAACTGACAGATGTTAACAATTAAAAGAAATAATAGTTTACACAACAAACAACGGACATCACAGACAAACGAGCGATACAATATTACTATAATATACAGGCAGTACTTGAACAAATATCTTCATCATGTTAAAAATGATAGTACACAGCTATAACTGTCTGTATATATTTCCTGTAGTACTTATAATACAAACATCTCCCAATTATCTACCATAGGATAAGTAAATGTTTTCTCCACAACAAAGAATTTTGCGGTTTGTGCATTTGGTATCCAGTTGGAGGGGTGCCACTGTGGGCAGTGTAGGAGAACAACAATCTAATATATAGGACCACACTACGGACAACAGAAACACCTCACCTAACTGTCCTCCACCGCGGTGAGGAAAGGCTGCGGAAACAAATCACTCATCAGCTCTAACCTCCATCTCATATCATGTGTAACTACCACCAAGTTCATACCGGTAGTCTATATTACCGTGTCATGTTACTAGCTAACCATAGTACATCATCTCGATGATCAGTTCAGTCTTTACTACAGTATAAGTTCAATTTTCTATCAACTGTTCATCTAACTGATATAACTAGTTTGTCTCAGTCAAAAGTCATTAATTTTATAGTACCATATCTTGTTCACTGCAGTTCATAGACAGTGACATACAAATTGAAATTCCTAACCCCACACCATAGCTACTTTTTAATTTGTTTTTCCTCTCTCGCCTTAAATATTTCACAAACAATGTTTCATATAAAAGAGAAAAAAACATGAAAATTCAAATTTTCTACAAATCAGAAAATTAATATACAAATTATTATCAATTTGATTAAAATGTTGCTAACTGCACAATTACTTTTGTAAGCTATCTGCAATATCTACTGAAAACCAATTACAGGTCCAGCAAGAGTGGATGAAACCTAGTTCATTTGGCATGGGTTGCTTTGAGAAACTCTCCCTATCCACCTCCTACTGCCAACTCCCATGATAAGTCTGCCAAAACCAGCAAAGTGAGCGGGTCAAGTCAACCCTTTAATTTCTGTAACCCTTCTTATCTTTCAGGGATATCAGACTTGATACACATTAATTACATCATGTTTTCGGTCCAATAAAGTCTGTAAAACAGCCTTCCTCATCTCAGTTGGTACTTGAGTATCTCCTAACTATATCTTTACTGCATTTGCTAATGATTTAAATACTAAACAGTTTATTGCGAAATTTTAAGTTTTTCTCGTAATATTTTGTAAAATGCATGTTTTGACATCTTACAAGCCATCTATACACGACTAGTTTAAGTGTATTTAAGTAGATGATGGATCGAGAAAATAGAACATGTACAAGCTTCTGTAACCAGAATGTTGGGGACTTGCTGATTTAATAAGAACAAGGGTATATCAAGGCCACACCACATGTGTGCTAGTTAACGAGACATCAAGGGCTAAAACCAACACAGACTAGTAAATAAACCCTGTAAGGCAACATGCCTCCGTCTGATACAGCTATCACGGTTGACTGCCCCCACAAAAGATCTACCATCTGATGTACATGATCTGAATGATCTGAAAAACAATTCTGCTCAATTACGGCCAAGAAGCCTCCATATGGAGGAAGGTTTAGGGGTTTCACATCCGTCTAGTTTAATCATGTGCACTGGCAGCATGCATTACTTATAGAATTTTGGCACAAAGTGCTATACATGTCACGTTTGTGTGCAAATGTAGGGCAGAGTTACACCCCATTAACTAGACTTTAGACCTTCGAACCACCTCTTCAACATCTCTTTAATAATGAAACAAACTAATCACTCCTCCCATCCAATTACAAAACAAAATCGTTGTCTATTAATACAGCTATATATTTCTAACAATGCTAGGGTATTTCACAAATGTTCTCGGTCTGATAATCCACTGCTCTTCTGCAGCTCTAGAACAATGACCTGTATTATATATATATATCTACTGTAAAGAGCCGAGCAGTAGCCATGACCTTGTTAGTATAAAATAGACCCTGTGACCTGAATGACTGTGAAACTGGTCTATGATCCTGTGACCTTGCTACTCTGACATTGTAACTAAAACTGAACTTGTTACCTTTGACCTTCTGACTGCAGGGGGCCTGATCTTGTGACTGGGACAATGACCTTTTAAACTTCAACGTTTGTGTTCGAGACCCTGCCCTTACGACACTGATTATGAGCTAATAATCATGTAAACTCATCCGATACATAATTAACCCTTTCACCCCTATGTAACTTCAGTAAACTCTTCCATGTATTGATTTGGATGAGTCCATCATGGTCTACAGTGGTGAAAGGGTTAAATGAGATAAATGAATACTTCGGTTTGTTTGGTTGATTTTACATCTTATTGGTTTGATTCACATCTAATTAACAGCTATATGATCATTTAACCCTTTCAACCCTATGTAACTTTAGTAGACTCTACCATGCATTGATATGGATGAGTCCATAATGGTCTACAGTGGTGAAAGGGTTAAGGACTTGCTAGGTTCTGGTGGTGGAGGAAAACCTTATAGTGTCCAGAGAAAGAAAACACCGACTTGCAGCCCATATAGACCTCGAACCTGTGACCCTGTAGTGGAGGGCCAGTAATCGTAGAGGGTCAGACCCCTTTACCAGTTGGCCACCACAACCCCTAAATAAATACAGTAAGGCTACAAAATAAAGTCCAAATACCAACATTACCCAAGTTATGTCTTATTTTGAAAAGTAAATATCACTTGAGCAAGTATCTGTAAATATTCACTAATGGCAGTTTCGGAAGATTTGAAATATTCTCACTCTGAAACGATTTCTACCGGAATTCCTAGAATGCACATGTGGCGCGTTCCGTAGATAAAGGGCCTGTTTGTGACTAATTAATGGTGTAAAACCTTACCAGATACATTGGCTGAACTCGTTGCCCCTAATGCTGCTAAATTCTGCATCCCTAGTGTGTTGAGGGCACCTACAAAAACACAAAACACATTTTTACCTTCTTGAGGTAAAGTAAAGGGTATCCAGCTTCAATTGAGAAGCTTGCAATTAAATCTCAACATCATTTCCTGTTTTCAATTAACATCAAACCAAGTCCTCAAGTACAGATATGATGAGAAACAATTTCAGATGACTTCATAAGGGGGGTAAAAAAAGGTGAATTTATATAGGACAAAAATCAATCCTGTAAGCTTGAGATATTACTCTTATCATGTAATTACTGTATTTTAAACAGCAATATTGCTTCACTCCTCAAATAACATTGTAAATACATTAAAACCTGAAGCTCCCATATTTGTAGCAGGAGGAGGATTTAGTTGTAAGTTTGATTACTGTAATAAGCCAAGTAAATAAATCCACCAGCACACACATAAAGCAAGTCAAAATTAGCTTTCACAGAAGTGACAAAATTTAAAGAACCTCTTAACCCTTTCACCCCTATGCAACTTTAGTAGACTCTACTATGCATTGATCTGGATGAGTCCATTATGGTCTACAGT
>JAUMHH010210847.1:0-12754 GCA_032359455.1 Chlamys rubida | reverse complement strand
ACATAAACACTATATTATTGGATGTGACATCACGTAAACACTATATTATTGGATGTGGCATCACATAAACAATATATTATTGGATGTGACATCACGTAAACACTATATTACTGGGTATGACATCACGTTAAACACTATATTAATGGGTGTGACATCACGTAACCACTTTATTACTTGGTATGATATCACGTAAACACTATATTACTGGGTATGACACCACGTTTAACACTATATAACTGGGTATGACATCACGTTAAACACTATATTAATGGGTGTGACATCACGTTACCACTATATTACTTGGTATGACATCACGTTGAACATATTACTGGGTATGACACCACGTTTAACACTATATAACCGGGTATGACATCACGTAAAGACTATATTACTTGGTATGACATCACGTTTAACACTATATAACTTGGTATGACACCACGTTTAACACTGTATTACTGGGTATGATATCACGTTTAACACTATATTACTTGGTATGACACCACGTTTAACACTATATAACTTGGTATGACACCACGTTTAACACTATATTACTTGGTATGACATCACGTAACCACTATATTACTGGGTATGACATCACGTAAACACTATATAACTGGGTATAACACCACGTTAACACTATATTACTGGGTATGACATCACGTAAACACTATATTACTGGGTATGACACCACGTTTAACACTACATGTATATAACTAGTACTGGGTATGCCCTCACGTTTAACACTATACTACTGGGTATGACATCACGTAAACACTATATTACTGGGTATGACACCACGTTTAACACTATATTACTGGGTGTGACACCACGTAACCACTATATTACAGGGTATGTCATCACGTTAAACACTATATTACTTGGTATGACACCACGTTTAACACTATATTACTGGGTATGATATCACGTTTAACACTATACTACTGGGTATGATATCACGTTAAACACTATACTAATGGGTATGACATCACGTAAACACTATATTACTTGGTATGATATCACGTTTAACACTATATTACTGGGTATGACACCACGTTTAACACTATACTACTTGGTACACATGTATGTCACCACGTTAAACACTACATTACTTGGTATGACACCACGTAACCACTATATTACTTGGTATGACACCACGTAACCACTATATTACTGGGTATGACATCACGTAACCACTATATTAATGGGTATGTCACCACGTTTAACACTATATTACTGGGTGTGACACCACGTAACCACTATATTACAGGGTATATCACCACGTAAACACTATATTACTGGGTATGACATCACGTTAACCACTATATTACTGGGTATGACATCACGTAACCACTATATTACTGGGTATGACACCCCGTTTAACACTATATTACTTGGTATGACATCACGTTAAACTTCATTGTGTAACGGAATTAAAACTCAGATAGTTAATTTAAAAGACCTTTAAACGCAAACATAGTACATCATGTTTAAAGTTAAATTGATGTTACCTGAGTTCAAAGAATTCTGAAAATTACATAATTATGTGTAAATTAATTGATTAAGGGTTGATTTAAAGGACATAAAACGAGTGTTTGATCACGAGGTCATGATGATAAATGCGACAATGACTCGTAAAGAGATTGATTTCTTTATAAATTATCAGAAATAGCAGGAAACAGAGAACTAGGGTGGTAAAAACAAAACTGTGTAGTTTGATCACGATTAATGACTTTATAACCACGAGCGCAGCTAGCACCGGAGCAGACGATATTATTTTTTGTATAAATAGAGATCAATGTGTATGTTAAAATGAGTAGATAAGTAATCCGATTGATAAGCTATATTGAGTAGAGACAAAATCGGACAGGTAGACCAAACACTTTTATATAAATAGAGATCAATATCTATATCATTTGGAGTAGAGGCAAAATTGGAGAGGTAGACATAGCACATAAATAGAGGTCAATGTCTATGTAAAAATGAGTAGAGATAATATCTGATTGATGGATAATACACTTTTGTATGTGATAGAGATCAATGTCTATATTACTTGAGTAGAGATAAAATGGGAAAGGTAGACGAAACACTTTTGTATAAATAGATAGCAATGTCTATATTTTATTGAGTAGAGATAAAATGGGAAAGGTAGACGAAACACTTTTGTATAAATAAATAGCAATGTCTATATTTTATTGAGTAGAGATAAAATCGGAGATGTAGACGAAACAATTTTATATTAAAAGAGATCAAATATGTATAATATCGAATACAGATAAAATCGGATTAGAAGATAAAACAGTTTTGTATTAACATAGATCGATGATTACATTATACGGAGTAATACAAAATAAATATAAACAATAGTATAAATAGAGATCAATGTATAAATTGCGTTGGGTAGTGTGGTTAATTGATATACAAATGTAGTTCAGTGTCTTCATATAAGTGAGTAGAGATAGAATTTGAGTGACAGTTACCACACTTGTTTATTAATGCTATTTATAGCTATATTTATAGCTGAGATAACATAGGAGTACTTAATAGCAGACAAGGGGCAATAAAAGTGTACAAAACAGTGGATTATCATTTGTGCATGTCATCTCGCATGTATACTGAAATTGGCCCACAGTTGTTACGGGGTATAAAGTAATTAACAGCAATCAATGGGGAGCACATTTCCCCGGAGTCTCGTTTTATAACGAACTATTCCGGTTCCTGTTACACGATTTCTGTATGCGGGACAGACCAAATCAATTATCTGTGAAATTAATGTATTGTGTTGTAACTTTCTTTTAATTCATGATCGAGTAGCTAAGCATGTAAAAACACCCCGTGCTATATAGGTAACTAAAGTTAGTCTTGTTTTTATGAATATTTCATCGAATGGAATTTAAACATTCGGTGACTTGATAAGCTTCACGAGTAATCAAGTAATATCATGTGTACATTTATTTTATAACAAAATTACCCAGATAACTAAGAGAGCATATCAGCAATGGAACGTCAAACTACGCTGTGCAGCAGTTGGCCGAGAACGTCACAATCGAATCATATTGTCCCTGTTATTCCGTCTTTGCGTATTGCAGAATTATCTTCTCTTGTGAGCAGGCATTGATTGTTACGTCATTGGTTTGTGTGAGAAAATTTCGTCGTTTTCTCAAAAATCGATGACGTTACTCTCACAAACCAATGACGTAACAATCAATACCTGCTCCCAAGAGAAGATAACTCTGCAATACGCAAAGACGGAATATTCGGAGTATATACTACACTCAGAGTGGTTAGTCGTGTAAACATACTACAAACGCGTTAGTTTTCACACCTAGAAGTGCTGGTACAAACTGCAGGTCCATGATTTCCCGTTGTATATAGCAACTTATTTTAAACAAGATGAACGTTAGACACAGACGTATTTTACTGATATGTTGACGATGCGGGAAAAAATATGAAAGAAACATAATACACAAAGGTGAAACTTAGTTATTAAACGGGAAATGAGTATATAATTATTACATTCTACGACACTGTAGGAGGTTCCCTGCAACCTGTCAGTAATTACGTTGTATCAAGACTTTTAGACGTCACAACAAAATGTCGCCGTGTTGTAGTGATGTCACAATCAACTTGGCACCTTAATTTAGGTGAAGATATACGCGTAACTTTTGAAGTATAAATAATATAGATAAACACTGATTATTCGCCTTGTTTCACAGGTAAATATATATACGTCCTCGTCTTATTACCTGGTGAAGTATCAACAATACCCTCAGTAAAACACACACACACACAAGTGTAGTAAACGAACTCGACACTGCTTTCATGCAATCGGTTGACGTAATTCTGCAAAATGCTGATTTTAATCAACGACAAGAATTGTAATATTATATACCTAAGAAGCCTCTTGTAATAACTGATAGTTTTCTGATTTTGTTCTATAACGGTCTTAACAGCATGCTGTCTTCAAATTATGAGTTCAAATTTCGTCTTTTTTTTACTAGAGAAAATATTAGTTTCTACTAAAAGGCAAGATAATAAGCAGGATTTGGAACAGTCCATGTCGTTGACTAGGGGTGGTATAAAGTTGGTTATTTAGAACGGGCGATGTCGTTAACTAGGGGTGGTATAAAGCTGGTTATTTAGAACGGGCGATGTCGTTAACTAGGGATGGTCTAAAGCTGGTTATTTAGAACGGGCGATGTACAGTCCGTCGGAATGGACTATAAATGGTGGTCCGTGTGAGAAATACCCGACTTTGCACCATAAAAATCCTTCTGAGTATTTTCGAGGAAGAGTAGGCGTGATAACGCCGACTTAGAGGATAGTGTACGGCTTATTTTGGCAAGTAGAATTAGACTCGTTTTTTAGACTTTTAGACAGACTTCAAAACGTATAGATTGAATAATTTATTAGAATAGCCTACAGCTACATGTACATGTAGGTGCAATTTATGGCGGCTCTGTCTCCCTCTTCCGGTCGCGTCGAGGTGTGGTGTTGCCAATCAATTAGTGTTTTTAGGTCAAACAGAGTTGGGATAGGGCAACATTAGGCCTTGGAGTCGTCTCTCAAAAATTAGGATACTCATTAGTACATGCAGGATATCTGGCTTCTCTCTCTTCTATCAGCCCTTTCAATACCTTCACTACGTACTTTATCGCATCTGTTAATTTTCATATCTTCTAAACAAACCAACGGGCGATGTCGTTGCGCGAATTGGTAGAAAAGCTGGTTAGTTAAAACGGGCGATGTCGTTGGCCCGAATTGGTATAAAAGCTGGTTAGTTCGTAATAACGGTCGATGTCGTTGGCCCGAATTGATATAAAAGCTGGTTAGTTAAAACGGGCGATGTCGTTGGCCCGAATTTGTATAAAAGCTGGTTAGTTAAAACGGGCGATGTCGTTGGCCCGAATTAGTATAAAAGCTGGTTGGTTCGTAAGAACGGGCGATGTCGTTGGCCCGAATTGGTATAAAAGCTTGTTAGTTCGTAAGAACGGGCGATGTCGTTGACTAGGGATGGTAAGAGGCTGATTGTAGTTAGAACCGGCCGTGTCAATGACAAGGGTTTTATAAATGGTTGACTAGGGATATAAATGTAGGATATACACCTTGTTTTGGGGAGAGAGGGAAAGGTTATGAAGTCTTTAAGGTTTGTTTAGCATCTCCTCTTTTTTTAAAGTCTTTGTTTCGATTTCAAATTTCTATTTTGACCTTGAGTGGCGACGCTGTGGGATTCATTCTCCTTTATTTGAGATCATACACTACATCTAGTTGAATTCAAATTGTATCGAAACAAAATTAAATTAAACAATCATGTGACAGGATGGTAGGGGAATACAAGACAAATTGTCTCTAAGCTTCACAGCATACGACTCTAAATGTACTCACATTGACAAACGCACGACATATAAAAAAATATAATAATGTTATAGAACTTTAGGCGAATTTTGTTCTTTATATGAAGATAGAGTCAGATAAGAAAGTGTTTGCTGGTACCGCCATGCAGTGCTGCAGAGGTGTCGTTGGCAGAATACCGCAGTTAACTCATTCACCCTTGAGGACAGATTTGAACTCTTCCAATTCAAAATTTGGAAAAGCCTATCATGAAACATCAGGGGTGACCGATGACAACAGCCGGTATATCACGCGGTCATGGTACTGCCGTAACACGGTCGGTAGATTCTGCCCTGGATATAGACGAGCAATTAATTGGCGCGAACAATCTGAAAGATTCTATTTTTCCCCTGTCAACTTCAGTTGCATATTTCAAAGGTTCTTTTATTTCCTTATCAATCACATATAGTGTTGTGTCCGCATGATTTGAAGGTCGTTTGTCAGAGGCGTAAGCTGGAAAGAGATTTCTACGGCTGTATCCGTTAAGGCCGAGCTCGTACTGGAACACAGGAGACAGTGATACGTAATCAGAGATATGACGGCGTGTAGCTATAACTTCCTCGTTAATCTTTTCAACATGCAATCTAGTGGCAGCGGAGATGATATGACTGTGGAGCTGAAGCCTTGTTCACTCTGATAGGGATGCGACGATACGTGTCTCCAAGCTTGTCAAGGTCGAGCTAAAGACATCGAGTGTATGACGACGGTTTACGGTAATACAGGAGTGGCATACCAAACATAATCTCGTCAGTAACATATTTTCGGTATGGACATACTTACAAGTCAAGTCAATTTTGTTTATTATAGTGTCATATATCACAATTGCATCGTACAAGTATATAGTTACACAGTATAAAAGCATAAAGTAACATAACAGGGATCAATCATCTTAATGTAAAAATATATAGACCATATCATAATTTTGTTAAGAACAGCTATTATGCATACTAAATTAATTAATTAAAACAACCTATCATTTTTTACATTACACTTGTTTCTATATATATTGTTATCATGTGTGTCCACGTGTCTGTGATGTAACAACAAATGTTTATTTTGTCGGGGTCATACAATTTTCTTACTGTCACAATATTTTGTCATTTTCAAGGTCATATACTAAATCATTGATGCGCATATAGGTTGTGTCCTTGCCAATGCCAATTCATATTTGTAGCATAATATTGTTATGTCACTTGTACTTTTAATCGGCTCTAAGTAAGAAAAACAAATATCACTACATCAAATACATAAGGAAAAATCTGGAACTTAAAATCAAGTCAGGGAAAGGACCAAAGACGTCATCAAAACTAATCCAAGATACGAACATAACCAAATCAAAAGATTCTAAGAAGCTATCGAAACGAGGTCAAAATACCAATAGGAGAAAGAGTGACTTCAAAATAAAGTTTAACTACAAATAGAAAAAAGAAGTTATCAAACAACGCCGAGATATACATATAGTATAGCTAGGAATACATGAAAACAGAAGGAAACGCACCATGAAATCCTACATAATACGTATATATAGCGGCAAAAAATGTTAAACGTACCTGTGACCTTAGAATATTTATGTTTTATTTATGTATATACATAAAATGTTAGTACTACATATCTCACCCTGCAGTTCTGGGTTAGAGAAAAGAAATATTTTTGTTTTATTTATATATATACATACATGTACAATTTTAGTACTCAGGGGTCGAGAAAAAAATACATCTGCTGTTACCCACTGCATGTATTGTAAGGGGCGACTAATGTTGACCCCCCCTGCATAATTTGGGATTTGCTTTTGTGCCCTTTACTTGGGAACACAAAAAGCGATCAAAATGAATCTTATGCACCCATCGCAATATTTGGGTTCTTATATTTCTTTCTACTTCTAACAACCTCGTATTTCCTAGCTCCTTGCTTGGCAACACTTCTCTTTTGGCTTTAATGTTGAATGTTCGCCAAAAAGAGGAACGGGATGGGTTATGTCCCCAGGCCGGTATCTACCAAAGTCCTTAAAAATTGTAATTGTTATTTCCTGGTTAACGTTCAGCATTCAGGGTAGCTTGTTCACCCGTTGTCAGTATAATATGACCCGGCGGGATGCTGTGCGGGGTGCCTGTGGCATGGTATTTCAGTGAGATAGCACTATAAAGTCGGCATCAGATCCTCACAATTAAAAGGAGGCAAATACACCAACATACCCTGGTCTCCAGCACACATACATAAATACAGGCACACACAAAAGATACAGGCCATACAATTTCCATATGTCACATATTGGCCATCCACTGATAAAGTTCAAAAGCCAATTTCAGCAAATAGATATTTGGTTTCTCGTAGGGTCACACAAACTCCTGAACATAATTATTATGACTGTTTGTACATTTTCAAAAGCAGGAGTTACTTCGTGTAGCTAGTATTGTAATACCCAATATGTGGTGACCAGAGGAAAGTACATAGATATGCATACTATGTTGTTTATGACCTTTATCATTACAATGAAAAAACAAAACATAAATTTCAATTCTTACAAGATATGTACTTCAGCTATATCATAGGAGCAGAACAAGGAAGACAAATATGTGTTTAATTTAAATCATAAAAGATGTGTAATGTTGACAAATTGGTGTTGGTTTATTTGATAAAACAATATTCGCCCGTCGATGTTATACCGTTAGTAAAGGATAGGTCACGAGTGTTTCGCCTTTATTGACACATCGTCAAACTGCTATTGAAACGTCGACTTTAATTGTTCGATTGGATGTGCCAGTATAGTTCTGTTAGAAGTCTGCGTGTCTAAAATGACTCACCTTCGTTAGTAACAGACAGTTAATGTGATTTACACGGACACGCAAAAGAAACGCAACCCCCTTAAATGTCCATACTTTTATAAGTAATGAATAACATGGTATCATACCTATTCACCATCAATTCACGGTTGATTGAACCCTGTCACACTACACGTACTCGTGTTCGCGAGACTTCAATACATAGCCCGATCAGCACGTGCATCGATACACGTGGCCGAATTGCATGCGTCCCAGACCTGTTTATCATTCTTCAGGTATCGGGTAGGAATAGTCCGGTAAAAGAAATTCGTTTGTTATTACGTCAAAATGCCTAGACTTACTTACGATACACGCAACAGGGAAGTGCAGTTACTATTGGCTGGGAACTGCCAAATTGCTGTGGCAAGAGTATTGAATGTCTACAAAAGCACAATATGTCGTCTTTACAGCCGTCTTAATTAGACTAACTGGTACAACTGCCGACCGCCCTCGAACTTGCCGACCGAAGGTTACGACGCCGCGTCAGGATCGGTTCATGCGGTTGCAGCACTTGCGCAACCGGTTCAGAACTGCACAGAAAACTGTAAATGAGACACCAGAGACACTCAATCCTAAAAGAAGCCGATATATTGTGCTGAGGTGTCTCCGTTCCTACGGCATTAATCCCCTAAACGTCAGACTCCAATGGCTCCTGTGACACCGTCCAAACGTGTTTTCTATGCAACGATGGCGCCGGGTACTCTTCTCCGACGAGTCACGATTCACACTTAACCGCCCAGATGGGTGTCAGCGTGTTTTTCGACGTCCTGGTGAACGTTATGCCGATAACTGCATGGTGGAACGCGACAGGTTTGGTGGTGGCAGCGTTATGGTGTGGTGCGGGGTATGAAGTGGCCGCAAAACCACCTTAGTCGTCATTGAAGGCAATTTGACAGCTCAACGGTACATTGACGTTATTCTACAATCTGTCGTTGTGCCGTTTGTCCGCCAGCATAACGTAATCTTTCAACAAAACGACGCTCGGTGCCATGTGGCGAGACGTGCAATGGACTATCTTCGCCAAAACAATGTCGACACGTTACCTTGGCCCCCATACAGTCCCGATCTCTCCCCATTAGAGCACGTGTGGGATATGTTGGATCGACGCATCGGAAGGCGCCCAAATCCACCACAGACTCTTTCCGTTCTGCGCCAGGCGCTTCTGGAAGAGTGGTAGAACATCCCTATGGCACAAATATACCGTCTCATCAACTCTTAGCATTGCAGAATTCGTGTAGAAACAAATGCTAACGGGGGTCATACTCGTTATTGAAGTCGGACAATTCCAATGGCCACTCCCTCTTCAGTCTTGACTGTTGTCTTGCCAAAATGATTATCGCTAGCGCCAAATTATCTGAATCATCCAATAGAATGGATTTGTATCTTTAATTGGCTTTGTTACTTAAACGGAACTTTTGAATGAAATATTAGAAATATTACCAAAACTTGGAGGTTGCGTTTCTTTTGCGTGTCGGTAAATTATAAATATCGATATTATATTGTTTATGATAATTTAACTTCATACCGCCATAAATGTAGATGTTTGTAGGTCTAATGTAGGTAACTTCGTACGGACGATAACACACCGTCATCAGTATAAACTTCCTAAGAACGTTAAAACACCGTCATCAGTATAAACTTCCTAAGAACGTTAAAACACCGTCATCAGTAAAAATGTTTGTCGGTCTAATATAGTTAAACTTCGAATGAATGGCAAAACACCGTCATTAGTAATGACATTTGATTTTCTGTGATATTTTAACTTCTTATGAACGGTAACAATGCACATAAATATAGATATGTAATGTAGAAGATACAAATGTAATTAAAATTACAATCAAATGGTATAATTAATACATGTCTGATCATTTAGTTTGTTCAGCAATATCTTCGAAAGTAATAGAAAGATCTGATCATGTACATTCGCTCTCTCCTTTTCTAAAGTACTTGTAATAATAAATACTATATTTCTGATTTGTTTTGCATTGACTTATTAGTGTTCGAAATTAATCATAAGTATACATGTCCCATTGTATACGTTTGCGCCGAGATACAATAAATAATATGGTTGATATGATTGACTGTCTAAATGCGTTTACCTTCCTTTGTTAGAAAATACAACGGCTTCGTAAAGCATAACGCGATCTACAGAGGTTTTCCTGCGAACGATGTAATAAATGTTTGGTATTTGGAATTTTGTTTTTCCACATTCTACATTGAATGCATACTATGAACATGATACTTACAAAAAATAGCAATTCATTTTCATTTAACTACACATGTAAAAGTATATATCTTTATTACGTCTTTTAACAAAGATTTAAAAAAAACTACGCGTAGGATGTACTTTTACATAAAAACGTTTCAACATTGTAGATAGACGCTGTGTTGTCGGGGTAGAAACATCTTTTACAGCAGTGATACATGGATTCGTGACCCTTCTTTCCATACCGAGTCGAACGCGACCCTGCCCGAGACGTTGTAATGAAGATGTAGTGCTTTGGTGATATGCCGCTTCCACTTAACGAAACACATCCTTTGTTACGCAATCAAATTGTCGATTTTAAGCGGGATTAATCTTATGTCTTTTAGAAATGTAAATGTATGATGATATGTGACATCCCCCTGTAGGACGACAGCAACACAATGGTGATTTACATAATTCATGTCTTTTCTAGTATATTATCTAATTCAAATACAACCCAGACACGTTACAAGCTTCCCTGTCCTCTATCCTGAGACGTTCATACGTTGGAATTGTGGAACAGCACAAGCTAAAGCTCCAGTTTATTGCACTATCGCGACACAATGAACAATGATTTTGATCTGTTGCCAGTTCCTGTTATCGCTTTTCTCCCGGAAGTGTTAATTTTCGCTTGCAATGTCGTATTCTTTCACACCTTTCTTTTATCTTTTATGCTATTTAAGCTGACAAGCACGAGTACGGCTCTGCCTTTTAAACATGACGTTTCCCTGCCGATATAATATATAGATTACCATAGTCCGGTTTGATCTTTCATCGATCAAATTCAATTCTAGTTTCAAATATTCACGAAGAAATATTCAAAACATATCTGTTAGGAAAATTGAAGCCAACAACCAGTTCGATTTTGCTTTTGTATTTGTTTTGTAGCAGTAATCTTCCATAACACTTAATAGATGGCCCTAGTAGCTTAAAGCATCGTCCATAATGCACGTCGACATTGTTTCCTAGACAATATTATTATCGTATGCAAACAACTTTTTTAAAAACGTATTGTTCCAGAATTACAACAAAGCGCCGGAAATTTCGCGAAATGGAAGTTGACTACTCTCACATGGTCATTACAGCAGCCTCTCCGCACAGCAACTCATCACTTCATATCACAGAGCACAGTCTGTCCCAGGGGGCTGTACAGTAGTCAAATCAGAATAGTATTACAAAATAACCTGATTATGTCCCAATAAACTGGCGTGTATTCTAGTTCTCACTATCTCGTATCCATTCCAAGTCGCTTCAACATGCTAGGTTTTAAAGTTGTGTGAGTGCCTTATTGAGTAAAAATTAAAAAAAAACAGAACAGAATCTATAAAAGAGCCAAATTGAAAACTGAAATCGGAACTGAAGTAGACGTGCATAAAACTTTGTTTCCTATTGTCATTATTTCAGAGGTATACAACAATTTAGAAAACGTTGATTTTCAAAAGTCTTCATATATTAACATCACTTTAGGTTTTGATACTTTACCTCCACAAAAAAAATAGAATTGATGTTCGTAGTGTCTTCAATGTAACAGCCATACAGAATATATATTCAACCGTTATTAAACTGTCCTCGTTAGTTTAACTGTGTCGTTACTGAGCAGAATAGATATTCACCAGTGTTTAACTGTGTCGTTATCATGCAGAAAAATATTCACCAGTGATTAAACTGTCGACTTTGTTACCGTGCAGAATAACTATTCACCAGTGTTTAAACTGTCTGTAGCCGTGCAGAATAGATATTCACCAGTGTTTAACTGTGTCGTTACCATGCAGAATAAATATTCACCAGTGATTAAACTGTCTTTGTTACCTAGCAGAATAGATGTTCACCAGTGATTAAACTGTCTTTGTAACCGTGCAAAATAGATGTTCACCAGTGATTAAACTGTCTTCGTTACCTTGCAAAATAGATGTTCACCAGTGCTTAAACTGTCTTTGTTACCTAGCAGAATAGATGTTCACCAGTGATTAAACTGTCTTTGTTACCGTGCAGAACAGATGCTCAACAGTATTAAAACTGCCTTCGTTACTATGTTTTTTTTTATCTGTGACATTATTGTATTATTCATAAATCGGTACCAGCTTGATGTGAGTGTCTGCTCATTGTGAACACAAAAAATTTGTTGGAGTTAGTGACTGACCATACCGACACGTACTGTTGGAGTTAGTGACTGACCATACCGACACGTATTGTTGGAGTTAGTGACTGACCATACCGACACGTATTGTTGGAGTTAGTGACTGACCATACCGACACGTATTGTTGGAGTTAGTGACTGACCATACCGACACGTATTGTTGGA
>JAUMHH010210836.1:0-12754 GCA_032359455.1 Chlamys rubida | reverse complement strand
TAGGGGTTACTTTGGGGGGATAGCAGGAGTGTGCCATCGACAATGTAGTTCTAGTTTCCTGATCTATTATCTAAGATAGGACATCCTATAATGTCCCAATTACTATTATAACACTTTTTACAAAAAAGAAATTAATAGACCAGCTATGCTGTTCTCCTACAGCTCTTGTTTATCTCTCTGCTATGTGATCAATATATTTCATTGAGACATATACTGTTATATAGATGAGGTATAATAATAAGTAGATATTAACAAATACGATACATGGTAGACGCAGGCAATTACTTGCCTATTGTCCATATCAAATAACAATTTAATATAAAAATTTAAAAACCACTCCCGTGATTATCCAAACTAATTTTAAAGTCTCTAATTGCTGTAGCCTGACAGACAAGTTTCTTTTTCAGTACCCTGGTGCAGTACTTCAACGAGACAAACTTCCAGGGGGTGTCGGGGAGGGTGCGGTTTGAAGGCGGGGACAGGCCAGGTCAAATCCAAATTATGCAGTTCTTCCACAACATTACGAGGGTAGTTGGCAAGTACACCCCTGGGATTCCTGCCGGGGCAGGGACACTGGACTTGTACCAGTCACACATCAAATGGCTGACCCCCGGGGGCCAGACACCTGGTGACGGTCAACCAGGTAAATGTATTACAGACTCGCTTCATTCTTGAAAATATTGGTTTTGCTAAAATTCCAGTTTAACTTAAAGATGCCTCTGCCTCATTAAATTCAGCAACTGTTAATTAGTTAAACCAGTCCTAAGGATAGCCATCTGTAAGGTCCAAGTTTATTGTTTGTTTATTAATTATTTATTATAAGATTTTTAACTCTAATTAGGTGTTTTGGCTAGATCAGGTCAAAATCAAACCAGCACAAATAGTCTTGATATAAAATTGCATGTAAACCCGTGTCTCAATGATAAATTTAGTATGTTAGAAAAACATGAATGAAGAAAATTTAGTAATGTATGATGATGTGTGTATTATTCTGTATAACGGGTAATTTTCATGGTGGTTTTAATTTTTGTGGTAGATTGATACTGCCATTTCAGCACCTAATCCGCTAAAATTTGTTAACGGTTGTATGTATGAAAATGATCTTCATATTTTATAGGCTTTGCCTGTTGCCCAGTTACTTTTGTGCATACGTATGCATTTAGACCATTAAAATAAAAAATATTCTTAAATGAAATGTTAAGATTTATAAGAGAGGAATGTTATTCCTTATATAATTTTTGTTTGTTTATAATTAGAGTCAATTAAAGTATGTTTATGCTGTAAACTCTTTGAAATCTTCAAATTAACACTTAGCAAAATGATAGTGCATAATCAATTAAAAATGTTATTAACCCTTTCACCCCTATGTAACTTTAATAAACTCGACCATGCATTGATCTGGATAAGTCCATTATGGCCTATAGGTGGTGAAAGGGTAAGGTGGGAAAATGTAATTTAATGTATTTTTATCTATAATGGGTTTTCATGCAGATATAGGAGATTGATGGAACATGTGAAAACATTTATTAAGACACCCATGCACACTGAGCTAAAGATTTTAGAACCTCAGGACAAGTTTCATTAACCTCCTGTGGAAACAAGTTCAACATCCATCTTATCATGATCATGTCAATAAGAAGTAATAACAATATTTGCAGTAAGCTTGTTTTCTGTAACCATCTTCGAGTTATCTCAACTTCATTTCTATTCCAGTTGAAGTCACATTCCTGTGATTTATTTGTATTGTCTTAATTCCGACATGTTCAATATATTACACTGAAAAGGACAACAGTCATGTGATCAATAAAAATATTTGTATCTAAATTAACTATTGCTTATTGTTCTCTTTAGAAATTAAAACATGAGCCTATCAATGTACTAGTACCGGTATATATTTGAAAATTTCATTTAATTTTGTGGCTAAAGAATTCACAGTAATATACACTTGAATATTATTTTATTTAACAAATATGAAATTGATAAAACATGTCCGACAGAGTTAAGCACTGTGCTGAAGCCCTTAAAACTTCTTCTCAACAACTGCTTAAAGATATTCATACTTGATCTTGGGCAGGTAACAATCTTTGGATTGTGAAGGTGTATTCAAAGGGAGATAACTAATACTGAGACATTCTTTTTCAGCCTTGCAAACCTTACAGAGATTACAAGAGGTGATTAGTCGCCAGATAGCACAGCAAACAAGTCCTGGTAAGTACATATAAACACATCATTTTTTGACAGTTTGGCAATACTGTATTTGTTGTTGCCATGTATGTTTCTAGGGAACAGTTAAACCAAATGGTGACAGTGTTAACATCTCACCGTGTACATTATCAATATCGTAGTATACAACATATCAAAAACATGAATCATTAAAGCCAGTCAATTAGTTACATCTGTAAAAGTAAATGAGATGTTTTCCCTAGTACCCATTTACCCGGACTTAATGTCCCGGGTAATATTTATCAATACTGACCTTGTTTGGCTTGTTTAGTAGAATTATAATAATAATAATAATAAAAGCTTTATTTATTCTTGATAACATATTGAGTATGAAGCTCATCTTACATATGGTCAAGATACAATGTATGATAAAATGTACAATATTTCCATTAGGTTCATATCACTGCAAAACCTTCGAAAAACCTGTACCAGTACATTTGTGAATATATTTTCAGGAAACCCACCCCAGCAATCTCCCAGGCCTACAAGTGATGTGCCAACTTCCCAAACCGCACACCAACAACAGGCCCATCACAAACCCCACCAACACCCTCATCATCATCAGCCCCACCCCAGCCCCACCCTACACAACTCCAACATGCTCCTCAGCCCACAAGGCCTCCACTCCCATCACCCCCATCCCCATACCCATCCTCACTCCCATCCTCAGCCTGACAACAACTCCCAACATCACCATCATCTCCACCCTGCTGGCCATAGAGAACCTCCACACACCCCAGGGGGACACAGCTCGTCATCAATATACGGCAAGCTCAACCAAATCTCTCGCCATGACGAAGACCACCACATGACTGGGCCAGGTGGTGGTGAGAGTCCCCTGTCGGAGACCAGTCAAGGACCCTCCTGGTAAGATCTGGCTACAAGTTAGTAGGATTGTAAGCCAGTACAACAAGTAGGAAAACCATTAATAGTATTTAGTTAACATGAAGCCAGCACCAGGTACAGATGAGATGTTGCCTAGCTAGTACCAAATTTAAGGAATCTGAGCCAATACTAAGAACAAGAGATGTAAACTAGAGTAGTACACATATAGTAGGACTCGAAGCATGAAATGTAAATTAGAATAGTAGTTTCCTTTTCAAAATTTAATTCTGCAGTTCAAATTAGTTATATTCACTGGGAATATGATTAGACAAAACTCTTTGACTGAAACAGAACTTTTTTCTAAAAATAAGAGTTTCAAAATAGAATCTAGTTATCTCAAAAGGTGAACTTAACAACACTCCAAATAACTTGGAACAGATATGTTTATCCAGACCTACATAATAGTTGAATACTCCTTGTAATTCAAATAGTCAAATACTCCTTGTAACTCAAATAGTCGAATACTCCTTGTAATTCAAATAGTCAAATACTCCTTGTAACTCAAATAGTCGAATACTCCTTGTAACTCAAATAGTCAAATACTCCTTATAATTCAAATACTCTTTGTAATTCAAATAGTCAAATACTCCTTATAACTCAAATAGTCAAATACTCCTTATAATTCAAATAGTCAAATACTCCTTATAATTCAAATACTCTTTGTAATTCAAATAGTCAAATGCTCCTTGTAATTCAAATAGTCAAATACTCCTTGTAACTCAAATAGTCAAATACTCCTTGTAATTCAAATAGTCAAATACTCCTTATAATTCAAATACTCTTTGTAATTCAAATAGTCAAATACTCCTTGTAACTCAAATAGTCAAATACTCCTTGTAATTCAAACAGATATGTTAGTTCCAACCTACGTACACAGCTTCAACATTCCCAGATCCTGACAAATTTGAAATCATTTTGGTTTTGAGATGATCGGTAATTGTACTTTTAATTCCTGTTAACAGTTTAAGTCCAGGATCCAGTACAACAAGTTCTCAGACAGCTGCCGTGGCTCATGCCGAACTCTCAGCTGCTGGCATCACAAAGGAGACGTCTATGGGCATCAATCCAGCTCTTAAAAATTACTATAATGAAAAATTAATAGGCCATGTGCTAGGCTGGCAGGCTGAGCATGCCGAGAGACAGGTAGGTTTAATATGTTTAAGGAAAGTGTGTTTATGCTCTACTACAACTTGGGGCACTGCGGTCCTAAAACAGTTGGTGCATTGTATGCTAAAATACATGTATCATCTATATACTACTTTATACCACCTACCGGTAGCATGATAAAGTCATTATCATTGGTTGTCAGTATGAGAAAAAGTTGAAAACTACTTGAGAACAAGTTGAGAAGAACTTGAGAATGGATTTTCCCATCCTCCAGCACTTGTGAACGTATTTTCTCAAAAAAGAATGTCGGCTCGCGACAGATGACGTCCGAAACCGGAAATAGTGTCCACACAAAAGTGATCTGCGTAAGAAAATAGTCCGTCATAAACATATCAATACAAAGTTACGGGAAAATATTGTGAGAATAACAACACCTTTTCAGTTGTAAATGTGCATATGGAAAAGCCAATGACAATAGAATTGTTTAAAAAATATTTATTCTGCTTAGTTTTAAGGTTCATTGTATTCCTCGCGCAAAACTTCTATTTGTTTACGTTTGTCACAGGCGATCGTTGATTGAGCTTAGAAGTCATTTGGAAAACATGGTGTTTAGTTCAGTTTTTTAAATGGAGAAATATTTAAGGTAGTAGTATATAGATGATAAATAGTTTATCATACAGTATTTTCAGTGTTTGTCATCCAAACAATTTTCTCATCGCTCGCACGTAGATAAAATCTTGAGTCAACCTGCGGTAGCCTCTCGATTTTATCCACGTGCTCGCGATGCGAAAATTGTTCTCACGACAAACACTGAAAATACAGTGTGATAATCTATAAATATATTGATTAAAATTTGATTTCTTTTTATCATTCTTGAGAACAGTGGGATTTATCTTGCATCTCTTGAAGGTTTACACAAAGGTTAATGGCTATAAAATATGTTTAAATGAACATGTTTTGGCATCTTTTTTCGAAACAGATAGGACACAAATTAATGGTGCATCAACTTTGTTTATAGGATGAGGATGGGGGGAGGAATGGATACAGTTGAAGGGGGAAATATGAGCAGACTATCTGATGAGTGTTAAACTTTGATTTGTCCTTTGTTTTGACAGGCCAAAAAGTACAGACAAGAAAATCTTACAATAGATTGTATGCGATGCAGTCAAGTGAGTGTGGAACTAAAGCGTGCAAGGTCCCTCGTACGGATCGCCGAAATTCAGTCAACATTACACGAACAAAGGTACACAAATACATTAGTCGTTGATCCAAACAGCACTGTTGAAGTATATATAAATACTGAAGATATTCAGGGTTTATACTACAGAATCACTTTTAAATCCCTAATATAATGGTGAACTATTTCTCAAATTTTTATCTTGTATTTAACTCGCCCTGCTATTAACTATATAAATGACATAATTAAATTAAATGTTTCCAATTGTACAGAAGTATACTAATCTTCTATTTCCGTTCTCTTTTACAGAATATTATTTTTAGCTCAACAAATTCATGAACTAGAGAATATGAAGCCTCCGTCATTTTCATCATCACATTCATTTACGTTATCTTCGCATTCTTAGGACAGTGTCTGTCATTGCATTTGAATTGTTGCTGACAGAACTAGAGATCTAACTGGAGGCCAACATATCCCCACAAGACCTTCTACATCAGCTGTAGGTGGACAAGGTTACGTGGAACAGTGCCATACAAAATGGAAGAAAACAATCCCCAAAGAAATCTGGAAACTCTACGGCAAAGAATGTGATTAATTTAAGTATTTCAATCCATGATGTATTGTTGTTAGTAGTCTGTTTGTGAAAATTTGACTGCAGATTAACTGAATGCAGAGGCGATCAATTTTATGTAAGTTGTGTGCGAGAGGATTTTTACCATTTCTGGAAGCTCTAGCTTCATATGATATCTGTGAAAAAACGTTGATCTATTGTCACTGCAATATGTAGCAAACAACTAAATTGTCAGATATGTAAAATTTGACAAAGTTTTTAGGTCACCTGAGCTTTGGCTCAAGTGACATTTTGCAATCCCTCTTTGTCATCGTGCAATGTCCGTCATTCTTCACATGTTAACATTTTAGATTTTGACTGAAATATTACTGATGACATTTCGTTGATACTGAATGGGAATGTTACTGAGTCTTGTTCTTTTTGGGGGGGTGGGTGATCAAAAACTTACCTTAAACTCACATTCTATATGGCTGATTCAACTGAAATTTCATAGGTATGTTTGACTGACGATCCTGAAAAAGTCTATTTTTAGGATAAATCGGAAATCTATTATGGCAGCCCTGAGCCGAGACATTTACAAATTTCTTCTCAAGACCTGCTCCATACTAAGGTTCCTTTATAAATGATGTTGCCCATCTGCTGTCCAAAATGCCCACAACTAAGATACAATATATTAGCCAACCAGACAACTACTGGTCTTTTCCACCGGCTACTCCACACCATAGACACTTGCTATTTGATATAAGTTAACACCACAGTTTTGTGGTACTCTGGTAGTCTGTGTAATATCAACCTTTCTGCCAAACAGATTTAAACCCTTGCCCCAAACTCTAATGACTGTGGCATTAAGAGATTCCTAGGTGACTGTTTAGGCCCCAGAACCTCTTGTTCCTTTTAAAATTGAAAACACTCTAACACACATAACTGACTTAAACATTGGTTTCGTATAAAAAAAGAAATGTGGGAATGTGAAGGGACGTTAGTTGGATTAGTTCCATGGCTGGACCATGCCTTCTGGTACAGACGTTAAGTGAATCAGATTCAATTCCATAAGATATATGATATTAGAGATGGATTTGTTTAAATATAACGGCTTTTCCTAACAATGTTACGCATGTACCAAATTAACAAAAAAATATCATAATCTTGATATATCTGGTAAAATGAAGTGTTTATTGGAGTGGTACAATTTTCATTCATACATCATCATCAAATAAAAATAATATCGGCCGGAACAAAAAGGCATTTAACGTGTTTTATGGTTATGGTCAAGTATCGCTGTTGACTTTGTGTTTGTACTAGAGTATGATCTGTTTACTACTGCATTTAATTATATAAACATCAGTCATTTTTAGATGATCGCGTATTGATTTAAGCTTTACCGGTATATTAATAAAAATCATTTTGGGTATTTGGAAAAAGCTATCAAATTAATTTATATTCTCTTTACACCTATATATATGTATATATACAAAGAGATGTTGGTCATGTACCTGAAGTGCTACCTTGATTTTCTCTTAATTGCATTTTTTCCATTCATGTATTTGTGATTATTGTCCGTGTTTATTTAAGTACTGCAGAAATAGGCAATGTTTGCATTTGTCATGCTATAAAATGAAATATAGAAGCTTATTTTTTCTATCAGAGGGCAGGGCAACAAGCATTTGTCTTGTTAAAAACTTCCTTACGAGGTTATTTAAGATCAGATCAAATCAAGCTGGGATATAATAATATACTTCCATGTGGGTGAAAACAAGACTTCATATTGTTCAGCAGTGAAATATAGGGATCAAACTTGAAAGTGAGATATCGACAAAATAGATGTCCATCGTTAAATGAAATCCTGGTTAAATCATAGTTTGAATCTTATTTTTGGCAATTGTTTAGTTGGGGCCAACACTTTTTGTTTATTAAATTCCTATATATATATATTGATCCCACCATGAATTCAAATTTTAAACTTAAGTCTCCCCTCTCATTTTACCTTTGGGTCTAATGAGTTGGTCCGCTCACTGGTGGAGATATCACTTTGTCAGTAATTTACAACAGTGAAAAGTATTCACCTTCCTGTGACAATGACACATCTCTCTACATATCTTCTGAACAATGATGGTTAAGTAACAGACAGTAATTGTTAATATACTGCTGGATCATTGGATACTAAGGCCCATCTTGCGTGTCCGGTTCAACGAGTTTGTCTATTTATAAATGTAACATTTTCGGGTATAAATCTTGGTGGACCTGCAAATGTTTATGAAGGCCTGGCAAGGCTTTGACAAGGCTCGCCTGAAAGCAGCATTAGAATCACTAGGTCCGACCATATTTCTAACCATTTGGATCACGATTAACGAAAAGCAGCCTAACAACCTAGTATCAGGGGTAATAGTTTGTCATTCAGGAGCTGATGGCTTCCACTGCAATACTCGTTAGCTTCTGTCCCACGCAGTCTATATTATATTCAATATTTGGCCAAAAACAAATGGTTGCTTGAGTGTAGTATCTGATAATGTTGCAGGGACATTCATAATGTGACCAGAGTAACATATTATAGGTATCCGGTTTCCATTTGAACATAACAAAAAGCAATGTCTGGAAGAAGAAAGACTGAATTTACTTCATTTTGAAGTGTTTACAAACTGGTACAATATTTATAGACTTATTTTCAGTGTCCCTTTAACTGTTTACTTAGGTACATCAGGATCTGCTGATTAGTATGCTTGTGGTCAGTTATATTGAATGGCTATACAAACATCTTTTTAAAAAAAAAAAAAAAAAGCCCTGAGGTTGATTATTTGACAGTAATCTGCATTCAAAATTTGTGTAAAGTTATGTTCAAACTATTTTTTAAAAAAAAGTAATTGTATGCTAAAGCTATTATGATGCAAGTACATGTAGATGTTTTAATTTGTTTACATTTTGATTGCTGATCTTAAAAAAAAATCTTTTCACTATTTCTGACCTTTGCTGAGTTTTATTGTCAAAATGTGTCATTTGTATCAACCATATGCTGTATTATTTGACTGAATTTTTTAGGATATTTTGAAATTCTGCGTTGTGTTCAGGATTTGGTTAAATATTGTGTATGAATTACATTTTTGTTGGACACCATGAGAGAACAAAATGTATTTCGATTTACATACATTTGAACATGATTGAAGCTTAAACAATGGAATTACAGTATGATGTTAATCTCCTGGATGCTAGAGGGACTTTTGAGGATTGATGTGGGTCAAACTTTTACCTTTTGAACATGCAGTGCAGTTCACACTCTGTGTCACATTCTTTTGATGGAAATAGTGCTATACACAATGTATTGTGTATGTCATGTCTCTCAAACTGGTTTTTCTGTTACACCTGTCAGAAGTAAAAGATTTTTTTTACAATATTCACGCTTACGACAGAAGGCATATGGTTGTGGGAATATAATCGAGATGTACCAGAATGGAATCAAAAGACTTCGTTATCCTTGGCAAATTTGTTATGTAGGAAATGTAATTTTTCAGTGTATCTATGGAACATGAAGGAATAATATCTTAATTGAACTTAAAGTTCAGTTCAGTAATCTTGTTAATTTGGGACAGTAGTTTTTGTAAAAACTTTTTTATAGCAATAATTTTCCAAATTCCCACAGCTAGGTTGTGGATGGGTTTGGTGATTCTACAGACTAGAGGTCCTGAAGTATCAAGGTTCAGACATGGTGCCAGTTTATCACAGTGTCATGTGATTTGGTAGAGAGAATACGTGAGTGAGTTGGTGTTGAGCTAAGGACCAGTGGCATGCAGCTTTTGAGTAAATAGAGGGGTCAGGAAAGGGAGGCAGATCTTTTTGTCGGCATACATGTGACTCGGTGTGACTGTGGGTTATGGTGAACCTACTTTCCTGACTGGAAGTGCTGACTGTTTGAATGGTGTGTTGTGTGGTAGTATCGGGTAGACATACCACTATCTGATTTGTTTGAATGTTACATGTTCTCTGTGTGTACTGTCGGTTGGTCGGCAGGCTGCCCAATTGTTTGAATGCTGTATGTTTTTTTTGTGTACTGTTTGTGGGCTGGCAGGCTACCCGATTGTATGAATGCTACATGTTGTGAACGTCTCATTGGGTGCTCGCCGAGCTGCCTGACGGGTGTCTAGTATTTCTTTGTACATAAAATAGGTGTGACCTTGTACAGAACACTTTCATAAGAATTGGATTCCCAGTTGCTTTTGATGTGGAGTATTACTTTTATTAGCCTCTCTTTCTTTTTATCCATCACAAAACGTAATTTCCTTTGCCGTCTTCAATTTGAGGTTAAGATTTTGTCATTATTAGTTAATTACCTAATATATTAACATTTATATGTCATCCTATCTGTTTATTTTAGTATTTCATCCTTTTTACTTTAATTGTTAGTTAAAAGTACTGGTCAACCCTGTTTTCACTTGCAAGAAGAAAAAAAATGGGTTTTTCATTTCGTCCCACATTGTTAAAAAAGTAAGGGAGACTGGTAACATCGGGGAGTTCTCTCCCCTGTTCCTTTCTTAATCTTTACCAACTTATAGGTACATTTCTATGAATTTCTGTGTAGTTTATCAGGTATTATTTCTCGACCTTATTTATATCCATTTATGGGCTAAATGAGTTAAACTCGGCTCACCACCAATCTATATTTATTTTTACACGTAATGGACAGGACAGAAATAGGTGATGATATTTATGGCACACTTCCCAAAGGGGCAATCTCCCGAAGATGCATTAATATCTCGTTGTGGCCAGGTAATCTGCCTCCTGTTTTGTCTCCTATTTACTCGCCCCATATCCAGTTTCTTCCGACTTCTGTGTAACCACATTGAAACATGGGAATCAGTCAGTTTATCACAGTTCATCAGTATGTCTGCTACTGTACTACGTATTTAACTGCATGAGCTTACGATGCACCACTAAACAAGGGAATAAACATGGTGTAGATAGCGTCATTGTTCTCTACATGTTTATAGTATCTGTTGAAAGAAATAAAAAAATTTAAAATACTTGAAATAATTTGTCGGTTTTGTTCTTTTGCAGAAACCACTATAAAACAAGATTGTTCCTAATTACTTTCAAAATTACGTTTCAAACCTGTTTTGAGCATTTTGAATTGATCAAATCCATTTTGTCATATACTCAGGTTTTGTTACATTGTAAAAACACAACTTAACTTTTCAATATTTAACGTCACAAGAAAAAGGATGTATAGGAAAGGATGTTTTAGATTGGTTAAAAGATCGATCGAGCTCTCTGAACCTATAGAAATTGGTATTAAAAACTGCCTGCCAAAAACGAAAAAATATCACGATCGGCAGGAGACGACATTGCATTCATGTTAACGCATCTGTTAACAAGGATCCTCGTGCCTATGGCAAAAACCATAACTGTGTAAATTGGAGAATATTTTTAGGGCATGATCATGGCTTTGATACATCATTTCTGAAATGAAAACATGTACGTAAATACAAGGTGAAATTTAACAATAAAGATGAAAAACATTGTTCTGAGTGTCAAAATACAACAGGTCTGTGTTCTGAGCGTCCAAATACAACGGGTCTGTACTGAATCTTCTGTACACCCACACACATAATAAGCCGCCGGTATTGTCGTTTTACAAGGTAAGTGTTAATAATTTAGCCTCAGGTTTGTCATTACACACGCACATTGTTTACAATATGTAGATAGGTGATCGGAAATGACTAAGAGATATATTTTTCGGACGAATCGGTGTTTCAGAAAAGGAAGTTTTTCACGTTCTGGGTGGCGGATGTTTTCCGTGTGGAACTGATAAATATGATGTAGCTCATTTTTCTCTACGTCCTTTTGATATTCTCTCAGATGTGTACCAAATTTCCTCCCAGTTTCTCTTATATATATACTACTCATATTTTGCTAAGGATCACTTTTATTTTTGGGCATATGTGAAAATAAATATTTTATTTGGTTTATAGGCCCTACTGAGATTATTTTTGAAAAATTGGTTGTTCTTTTAATTCATCAGCATGCAAAAATTCCAAAAATCGTAATTACAATCAGAAAATAAGTAGCAGGAAAAGGGTTACCCTTAAAATTGGTAATAACGAGGAGCATCAATTACAGCTTCACAACGTCTCCGCATGCCCCGAATGAGATCGCGTATCCGGTTTTGTGGGATAGCGTTCCACTCGGCTACCAAACCTGTTCCCAGCTCCTGTAACGTTATTGTCTGAACATGTCTGGCAGAGAGAGCTGTCTGCAGCATGTCCCACACATGCTCGATGGGATTTAGATCCGGCAAGCGGGCTGGCCAATTCATTCGTTGAATAGTCTCTTGCTGTAGATACTGCTCAGTCTCCCTTGTTCTATGTGGCCTAGCATTATCGTCCATAAGGATGAAGTCGGGGCCGATAGCGCCAGCGTAGGATCTGACATAGGCATCAAGGATTTCATCGTAATAAATCCGGGCCGTAATGGTAGCATTATGGAAGACATAAAGGTCAGTTTTTCCACGAAGGCTTTTGCCTCTCCACAACATCACCGTGACTGAACCTCCGCCATATCGGTCATGTTCCACAACGTTACCTACCTGGAACCTCTCCCTAGGTTGTCTCCATACTCTAACGCGCATGTCGGTAAAGTCGAGACAGAATCTGGACTCGTCAGTAAAGAGAACCGGTTCCCATTCTTGAAGAGTCAAAGTGCTGTGAGCTTGGGCCCAATCTAATCGGCCCCTAACATGGCGGGCAGTTAAGGGAACTCGTATTGCTGGTCTACGTGACCTTAAACCAGCATCATGAAGACGGTTC
>JAUMHH010210825.1:0-12755 GCA_032359455.1 Chlamys rubida | reverse complement strand
AATTGATGACGTTACTCTCACAAACAAATGACGTAACAATCAATACCTGCTCACAAGAGCAGATAACTCTGCAATACTAAAAGACGGAATATGCTGAATACAACAATAACATATAAGAAGTGTTTTATGGTTTTATGGATATCAGTGTTTTAGTTTAGGACGTTTCATTTTAAATGCTGAGTGTCATAAAGTAAGGATACACGATGAAAGATGAGAGCGTTAAAACTTGGTTCTTCTGAAAACTACTTGTTACACTTAGCACTGGTGGCCTAGCGTTATATGCTTTCCTGGACTTTGAAACCAAACATTCTATAGACCGAAAACTTCTGATTATAACTGAAGCTCGGGCCTCGTCAGTCTGACTCGGTGCATTTACATCCCTGGGAGGTTATATTGAATGGCTATTTCTGATTAGTATATATCCATTTGTACTATTGCCACTTTTTTCATACACTGAACGTAATTCTATACGTTGTTCATCTTTACCAGACGCTCAGTGACGCATATTTAGCTTTCAATATTTAAGTTCTGGCATGTATTACATGTATTCCCATGGTGTATTCATTAATACATTACCTATGTGATCAATATGTATTATGTCATGGCTCAGTACAGTGTATATTTCCTTTTGTCAATAAATTTTCCACTTTTTCAGCGTGAATGGAATATACAACCATTCGTCACACACTCAAACAATTCCTACTTTAAAGTTAGTTTGAAAGTATTCCTATATATTGACCTTCATGCATAACCCGATTTCCCTCCATGTTTGTTTGTGGTTTTACGTCCTCGCAAGAGCCAGGTTCACATGTGATTCGCGTTCTTTTTTCATTTCACATTTTGTATGTATAACATCGGGAATTTATCTCGGACTTAGGAAATAGTACCCATTTTGAAATTAGGGGAAATTCCGGATCGAAGGTTAGATTTCTTACATCTTCTGTAGTAAAATAGATGTAGATACTTATCTGATTGTGTGTACTCTTCCAAGTCATGTATACCATACCGTCTTTGCATGTTGCGTCATTTCTGTCTGTACACTCAATCTATATAAATTTTCGACCAAGTCATTGTTTACAACCTATGTGTGTGTGTATGTGGAGATTTCCAGCTGCATTCCAGTCGGTACAAAATCTTCTTTCAACTGGTAACTTAGTACCGGGTACTGGCTCTTATTGAACCCCTCAGATTGTGTACCAAGTCATTGGTACAGACAACAAATTAAACCTTATTAGAAATCAATTTCGGCGTGTCGAACACGTCCTAAACCAGCTCCTTAAATGTGAATATGTCGCATGAAATGACCGACATGTCCAGTCTTAGTGGTAATCAGTTGGTCAATAAAAGAACAGTGATTAACTTCAACCTTTTTTGTATGGGATTTTTACGTATCAAACGGTTAAGCTTCTTCTGACATAACTATTTGTTTTCGTTTTATTTTCAGAAATAGGAGGATTTCGTTTTTCAAGCCAATTGAAATGAGAAAAAATATATTTGGTCAAATAGGGATTTTTTTCAAGGGAGAATATATTCAGCTCCATACATTAAATGGTTAAAAGGAAACTACTGTTCATTGTCCACGATTTGTAATTGAATGTTGTTAAAAGATGCAGCAAATATGCAGTACAAACATGAAAGGCTTAAACATTGAAACATAGCGAAAAAGTAAAATTTATAGTCAAATTATATTTTTTTTTTAAAACAAGTTTGCAATCGATGCATCTCAGAAATGTCAAACCAAAGTAATTCATTTGCCGTCCCAAATGTGTGCACTTTTACTTGCATCTTTTTTATGTATATGAGGAAAATAAACGTGAATAAACACAAACAATTGTAATTAGATTTTTCAAATTTTATATAACATTGTGTACTAGATTGTATACCAAAAGTAGAAAAACTAGCATGGAAACACTGTAAATGGTGCCCAACTAAACATTCAGCATAAACATTACCATTGTTGTCACTTTTTTGTAAGTTTTCACAGTGTTCGTGTAATTGCCTACAGCAGTTCTCACAATAAGCCGTTAAGTCCGATAACACACGACGATTCAATATAAATGATGTGGTCCATAGCTGGTCCCGTATGAAATAGTGTTCGTGATGTTGAAAATGATGACTATTTCTCCATTGATGTAAAGAGTCCAACTTTAAATTTTGTGTCCATTTACACTTGAAATATGAATATTTGCTGCCATTTCTTTCAGTGCCAATATAGTTCCTATTTCGATAATTACTACACCATTCATTAATATAACAAGTTTTTAAAATGTCACATAAAGTATATACACGATTAATAGTCCATTCTTTGTCAGGATTTTCCGATGAGTTTAAGAAAGTTCTCCGGTAAAGCTGCTCCCACATTGACGAACAGACTTTTTAAAACGTTTAGTTCCTTTGATAAAAGTTCAACTTTCTTCTGTAACGACTCGTTTTCACTGACCAAGTCGTCGACACGACTTTCTGTTTCGACTTGTTTTATTTTTGCCTTGTCTCTGCTTTTTCTCACAGCCACGTTGTTTCTCGAACGTTTATCCCTATATTCATCGCTTTCCTTATCGAGTTGACGTTTCCTACTTTGCCGGACTGGTCCAGCCCCGGATGGTTTTCGTCCCGGTCTGCCCCGGGGGAGGGGACCACGAGGTGAGATTGGCTCGTGAGAAGAGGAGGCTGTGCTCGGAGTCGGCGACAAGGGTGCCGGAGTGCTCGGTGGGGTGGGCGGGGCACTCGCACACGTTGTAGTTGATGTTAACAGGCGAGTGACCGGTTCGAGGAGCACGTTGGACTGACAAGAGGGCAACCCCAAGTCCTCCGGCTTGATGGTGACAATCTGTTGCCACCCCGCCCTCTCGGTCCCCAAGATATCCTCAACAATCTGTCCTTGCTGCATATATTCAGTTTCAGGTTGAACAATTGATGAGAATAATTGTTTCACAGTCGGTCGAGTGATGTTTTCGCTCACAACTTCGTTTCCTATATCCAATTCGCTTGAGGCGTGACCACCTTCAAGGTCGAGGGATATATAATCCTCCAAATTTGGTTCACCGATTAATTGACTATTTAGAAGTTTGTCAATATCAACAGAGTTCTCAAGTGTAGGATCTAGATCTGGTAAATGTGATCTTTCTTCTTCCCCATTTACGACCAAAAACGCACTCTTCAGCTCTTCAAAGCCGATATCGTACAGATGGGGGGATTCCGGTCCAGGAGTGGTCAAGGTCCCGTTCGGACATGGTGAACCCGGGAAATTATTGTCATTAAATGATAAAATTGGAATATCCAGCGCTTTGTCTGTTTGTGCAAACAGATTAGACTGGAACACAGACCGAGGTCCGTACAGCACACGCGAATCGTTAAGATTCCGGTTGGAGACGTTCACACTTTGGTAGTTAGACATACCCAATGACGATTTCTCGTCGAGGGGTTATATTTATAACCAAGCACCGCGGACTCAACACATATTCCTACGCCGAATCAATCCACTTTCATTTCTTCAATCCTTAATAAATAGGAAATTGCAAGTATGCTAATATTATTTTATATCAATGTTCAAAAGAAAATTACAAAACTAGAACATGCCACTTTCGTTAAAATTAAAAACGTGTTTCTCTATTCGGTAGAACTACATTTTTACAACCGCCATGTTAATTCGATGAATTGGGTTATTTTTAGCATATGAGATCATACTGCTCGATGATTGGTTATATTTATAGAAATTACGTCTGCCTCGTTTGGCGAGTGGAATATCCCCAATGACGGTGTAACCTGAAGGTATGCGTCGTTATCATTTTTAAAACAGTCGGTATTTTTAGTCTGGATGCGTTAATTTCTTTACGTTAGTAAACTTCGGTTATCCCATTCTGTCCGTAAAGTTAATTTTTCACACATATTATGACATATTTTAAAAGATCCAAGCAATAAAATAAAGAAGTTTTTCTTTTTCACTTTTAGCTTATTTCACGAAAATTCGTAACATTTCTTAGAGGCAGATTTTATTGACAACAAATTGACCAATCAAACGACGAAAAATTATCAGGTGCGTTGCTTACTAAGTTAGGGGTTTTCCGTTTTTCATTGGTTGGTTTGCTATTGCATCACAGTTATTCTGTGTAGATTATCAAGCCCAGTAATTTTCTTACCAATATTCTAACCGTAAGACGCCGATAGTTGCAAGAAGAAACGACAACTTAAGGACTCTGAAGCAAGTGGCAAGGTGGATATATATTCAATAACGACTAAGGAAGGTTGCGGATGTGTATTCAGATTGTAACAAAGTAGATTTTGGGTGAAAAATCTATGTTTTGATTACGAAGTAATTTCTCTGCTAGGTTTCTGTTTAGGTTTGATATACATGTTGAGAGAGTGATGTCGCAATCATTTGCTAGACGTCAGCTGGTAGTTTATTTGGTCTAATACCAGAAGAGTGGTCCTAATTTTCACTAACATAATGTTCCTAGACAGTTACAACAACAACAAATTGTTATGGTTTATTGTGGTAAGGATTGATAGTGAATCACGATGGTGTCAAATTGATGTATTTCATCAGACAAAAATATGGACGACATACATGTCTTAACTTAGGCCTATACACTTAGTATTCCACCAGAAGTATGTAAGGAAGCATGCCCGTTTGCATTTTATCAGACACATATGATACATGTATGCTTGTATTAGTTTCTGAAAAGTATAACCACATGAGCCTTACGTTCAATACTGTAACAATCGATATCAACAAAATACTCATTATACTCAATCTGTAAAATGTTACACACAATACATACTCCTGTGCCTTTTCATGTTTGCCCTCCGTTTGTTTGTTGTGGCTGTATTAAAACTAGAACAACCTCCCACCAGACCTGATCTCATCTGAAACTTTGGAAACCTTTAAAAGTCATTCTTTTCTCCTCTACATAATCAGCTCTGTTCTAACTTTCTTTTCCTTTACAAAATACAACCCAAACTGAAACATCGACACGATCTTCAATATGATGAAGTAAGTCAATTACCAGGTAGAAGTAGAACACAGGCAAATGGGTCTGTCAGTAATCCGGTGATTCTCCTTTCCCTCTAGTTAATTATAAGTCTTAACTAGAGGGAAGGGAGAATCGCTGGATTACTGACAGACGCATTTGCCTGTGAGTAGAAGAAGAAATCATATAGATAATTAAATGCTTACTGTGATTGAAGCCGATTCCCTGGTATAGACGAGTGAATGAAGCCAGCTCACCAAAAGTAAACATTGTCTTAAAACTGAAAAGAATTCCTAATGTTTTAGCACAGACTTAGACAGCAATCCGATTCCTTGGTTTCAGTATAAGGTGGTTTCAGTACTTAAAAATAAGACAAAAAACATTGAAGAATCTTGAAATATAAAATCACCAATATGCTAGCCAAGTGCACGGTTGAAATGTTACTCCTAATAGTAGAATTTTTTTTATTGTATGGAAACAACTTTTAAATTTTTTGGAAAAAGATTCATCAGTTTGGTAAGAAAAATAAAGACTAAGTTTGTTTTGAACACAAACAAGAATTGAAAAGTATTTTGTGAGCTTTCAAAAATGTCTTTCCTTTGACAGGCAAAGAGTGTAACCGACCAGTGTGTCGACTCTCAACCACTGAAAACAAGTAACTTCCTAAAGCCACAGTGTGCTGAATCATCAAAATCAGCTGTCAAAAATCTGAAACATTTTGCCCAATAGCTCTTTAATAATGCAGGCAGTCAGGGGGACAGAAAACATGATTAATTTACCCATTCCGCCACTTAGTCAAAATAGGGCCTTGATGACTTTAAAGAATTTCCAAAACATCTTATAATACTAGTACTGATCTGAAATATCTTTGTAATGAAACATTTGAATACCATTTGTCCTTTGTAATGAAACAACTGAATACCATTTGTCCTTTGTAATGAAACATTTGAATACCATTTGTCCTTTGTAATGAAACAACTGAATACCATTTGTCTGTACCCAGTCCTGAAATACGTCATAACTGTATGGAGTAATTTGTAGTAACTATAAAAAAAATATAAGAAAATATCTGAAGACACTTCAGATTCCCACTTGCATTATCATAGATATTAAATATTTATAAAATGTTTGGTAAACCCTTATAAACATCCTTGTTTTTGTTCAGACTTTCTATAACTTATTATGATTCACACATAAAGATTTCAAAATGCAATTTAAATAAATGCAACCAACTAAATAAAGTGTACATGCTTTAAATGTGCATTTACTTATCTTCCGAGGGTTTTCCTCTTGATACACAAAATCTGCTCATGAGTTTGACTGGTATTTGTGCCTTTTCTTGTAAAAAAAATTCTTCGGGACAAATCTGGCAATAGCTTATGATTTTTTTTTTTTTTTTTCGCAAGGTGATCATAAGGTTAACTAGTAAAAAAAACCAGCTAAAATGTACTACATAGTTGAATTGCCTACTGATACAAACCAAAACATTTGTACATGTTCAAATATGTACATTTTTTGTTTCAATATTTATGATTAACTTGCTAAGCTAACTATATTTAAAAACTGACCCCTAAAGTATATATCAATGATGACTTTTCAGGCAAAGTGTTTTGATTTTAATTCATAGGAGCGGAAACTCCTACAATGATCAAAGTAGTGGTTTTCAGAGTTCTACAAAATCTATAAGCCATATGAAAAGAAATCTTACCAAAAGCTGATTTAATAATATTATAAATTAGATTTCAATGTAATTACCAGATTTGTATCGGGACCATCCTTTCTGAAAGCTCTTGTGCTTCATAATTAAAATAAAAAGATATACCGGGTACAGTATATATATAATTTGGTAATTCAAAAAAGATGAAATAATTTTTCTAAATTTTATCTTTTTATAGGTTCCCAGTTTAAGATAAAGAGTGAAAAGGACCACTTTGACGGCTCCACTGCCTGCATAACTTTTCAATTCTGATTTAATAAGAATGCCCCCAAAGAGAGATATGGAATACGACAGCATGTCCGACTCGGATGAAGAAATGTCTGATGGAAACATTTGCAAAAAGTCAAGATATCAGAAAGGAAGTACCGAGTACACCAAGAGAAGAGAAAGAAATAACATAGCTGTCAGGAAAAGTCGCGAGAAGAGCCGTGCCAAAGCGAAGGAAACAAGTGAGCAAGTAAATAGGCTTCGTAGTGAGAATGAAATGCTGGAACAGAAAGTTCAAATTCTGTCCAAGGAACTAAGTGTTTTAAAGGATTTGTTTTTAGCCCATGCAGGATCAGTTACCCAGAGCTGTGCAGGCGGCAACAACACAAAAGAAGAGGCCTCGACAGACCATGAGTACTCCAAGATGAATTCCCAGTGACTAGAGGCCCAGCTTCGTCTTTTCTTTAACAAACGGACATTAGTGGAAATGACTTTGTGCAGTAGTGTATTTAATTTTTTTGTTAAAATACAGAAGCGTCTGTTTTTTATCAGTGGGTTCTTATAGCATTTCTTGTCCCTTAATCCATCATCTATATTAATCATTATTTAATCTGCATCAAACTTTCATCTTTAAAAAATAATGTGTTAGTCATGATTGTACATGTACTTAATACCGACATCCTCTATATGTGTGGTAAATTATGATATTGACATTAGTTTTCTATAGTGTGCATATTTGCATACTGTAAAAGTTGATTATACCCACAAGGAAATATTGATTGTCATTTAAAAAAAAAAAAAATCAGTCTAATCTTTAACAGCTGTTGTGAATTGATTTTACTTCAGCAAACATGATTGAATGGTGTATACGGTTACCATCAATTTTCAGTAATTGACTGAACATTTTAGTTAAGTATTAATGTATCACATGCTGTTGTGTTATGCTATGTACTGAAAGCTTAAGTAATTTAGGTGTGTAAAACTTCAGTTTTATTACGGTATGATGAATCTACGTGCAAGATTTGTATTTCACATTTTGATATAGCACAAGGGAAGTAACTCTGAGGAAAAGAAAGTACAGTGGTGAAATACAGATATATTGTATTATTGGGCTTCATTGAATTGTAAACAATTTTTTTATCAGTAACAGTACTAATGGTACCAATTCGTCCTTATTGAAATGTCTACCAAGTACGGGTCTTGACATGAGGAAATTAAAATAAAATAATTGACTAAAAAATGTTTAAAATTATAAAGTTTTATAGAAAGTAGTATTAAAATTGTCATATTTTGATGATGTAATGATACTATTTCATGGAATTGTCCCATATAAATTAAATGAAGTGTATTTGATATTATTGATGTAGATATGGACCTGCCCAAAATCCATATTTAGTCAGGCCTAGTTTAATCAATGTGAATATTCGTATTTAGCATAGCTTTGGTAAAACTGTGTATATGGTGTAACGTTTGTTAATGATTTCATTGTATATTTTTATTGGAAGCTTTTCTTTTTTTGTTTCTCTGTTGGATTTAATTTTGTGGTTAATCAAATCTTCAAAAATGGGAAATCAGTAGTACATTTTAAAAATAAATTGCGAACTTTTCAACTACAAATATTTCTCTGGAGTTTTAATTGATTAAGTTAAAAACCACTTTATTTAATTGAAAAGTTTCAATCTGTTAAATAAGAAAGCAGAATTAATATTTGATCTGAATTGATTAGTAAAATCATGAATATATTAATTAATTAATGGACAGTATCATATATGATATGATAGAATATAACAATCATATGTTATTCAGTATTATTGTCATCACTGTAATTATTGTTTTTCATACGTTTTAGCGTGCATTGTAAAAATTACAAGTTAATATTTGGATTGCTGTTGTGTGTGGCATTATATGTACTAGAATTTCTGCATGGACAAGGGGAAACTACTCTGTGGTAGAATAGTAGAAAAAATAGTTCTTATATTAATATGTTTTGTGCACATAAATAATGACTTTTACTAGTACATTTGACATCATAATCTACCATTGATCTGGCAGAATTATCTAACAAGAATAAAATTTCAGCTGTTTTCTAAGAATTTGTGTAAAGAACTAAACTTGTGGTCTCTTTTATATGAATGGTTTTCATGTAAAACAAATAATATATTCAGCGTTTTTCATGATTTGAAGTGGATTCTTGTGTAACTCAAATCTCTATTGTAATTTTGTGTGTAACTCTTTTTGTCAATTTGAATTTGTTCCTGAAGCCAAACCAGGTGACAAATAATTAGTTATATAACTAAAATATATTGTATGCTTGGTAGCGATCATATTGTATATAAAAGCAAGTTTTTCATTGGTTTTTCATTAGATATTTCATTAAGTAATTGTATGTATACACATTACTGTTATAGTAGCTGTATTAAAATGTTATGATTTATATTGTATGAGTTTGTGATTCATTGGAGAGAGCTATTTGCCTGTACAAAGCCCAGTTTCCTGATTTAGATAGTAGTCGTGTCACTCCGAGATAGGCGACTAGTGACCTTGTAAGTTGATAATAACACCAGACAGTTGTAGGAACTAGAAATATTGCAATCATACTTAAACCTTCACGGTTCAGAATTACTCATTATGGACGACGGAGATGATGTTTTCTGCCCCTAAGGATTTCTTGTATATATTTCACCAACAAAAACATGACCACGTGTTCATGTGTAGCAGAAATATAACACAAAGTGAATTTGTAGCAGAAACATGACAATGTTTATGTGTAGCAGAAACATGACAATGTTTATGTGTAGCAGAAACATGACAATGTTTATGTGTAGCAGAAACATGGCAATGTTTATGTGTAGCAGAAACATAACAACAATGTTTGTGTGTAGTAGGAAAATAACAATTTGTACCTTGGTATATGTGTAGCAGAAACATACCATAACAATGTGTTAATGTAGCAGAAATATAACACAACGTGTTCGTGTGTAGCAGAAACATAACAAAACTTGTTATTGTGTAGCAGAAATATTTCACACCAATGAGTAACTAAAGTGTGAAACAGAAATATACATCACTACAGACTTAAAAGACTGAATATTATAGCAAAAATACATTACAGCAATTACCAGTAGGTAGCAAGGCTGTGTTTATGTTCTGCAGAAATATATCTCGGCAATTTGGTAGCTAGGCTGTGTTGATGTTAGTCAGGAATATATCATATCAATGGGTAACTAAGATGAAATTTAGATAAAGCTTCAAGTACATGGGTCACCATCAACTTTTATCATCCCATGAAATCATTCTGGATGCTGTCGTGTTATAAAGTTGGTTTTGATGCTGACATTATGTAAGATTGATGACCAGGATACCACAACCTAATCACTGCTTTACTGCTGTATCAGCTCTAATTGAATAGGAAAGAACAAATACTGTAATATTACATACGTTTATTTACATACAGATCCATGCATGCACATCGTTCACAATGTTTACATTCATCACACACATTCGTTACACAGCATACATAATTACTAACTCTGTCTTAACTTTGTTTTCAATCAAAGCACTGGACTCCATTTATCATCTTTTTGACAATTTTCTTTTCAAAGACGAATATTCTTCAAACAATTAGACCATATTCAGAGACAGCACCACTGAAAAGTGTTTTGTTCTTCCATCTATAATCTCACATTTCTGTTGGACTGTAAACCTGTTGCTTGAAATGTCATTGATCTAGATCCAGCTTGGAGCATACGGCTCCGAGTGAACATTGGGGTATTTTAGTTTCTGGGGAGGTGGAGACAGAGATGATGTCTTGAAATGTCATTGATCTAGAATTTTTTTTATTTCAATTTAGGTCTTCCCAATGCATTTCGCGGAGTCGCTTGTGTCTGTTTTTGAGTCTAAGCCAGCTTGGAGCATACGCCTCCGAGTGAACGTTGGGGTATTTTGGTTTCGGGGGAGGTGGACACAGAGATGATGCCTTTAACTTCTCCTTTAATATTTCTTCATTGATATCCTTCACATCACGGTATCTGTCGAGGTACCTGTAAATAAATAAAAAAACAAATATATTATCATGACTACATGGAGTTGGAAAACAGCAAGTTCAAAGTTTGCTTTAATTTTATTCATTACCAATGTTCATATCACTGACATCTGACTGTTCACTCAAACTGTTGACAATTTTATCTTTTTAACTTTTGCCTTGTTGGTGGAGTTTGGAACATTTGACTGTCACATTTAGCAGACTTGTTGCAGATAAAGCATTTAACTGGGTGGCAAACCCTGCTTGTGTGAAAATGCCCCAACTTGAGATTTCCTTAGCTGAGATTTACTTTTGACAAGTTTTGTACAAATGAACTTGAGGAAAATCTCAGGATTTTAGGAAAGTCTCAAAAGTTGAGGAAAAAACTGAGAAGTTTTTGGATGAAGAAGGTTTCTGTATTAAGCAATTTTGAGGAATATCAAATAAGTTGAGTAAATCCTCAAATTTAACCCTTTCACCCCTGTGTAACTTCAGTAAACTCTTCCATGCATTGATTTGGACGAGTCCATTATGGTCTACAGTGGTGAAAGGGTTAAGGAACTCTCAGTACAGGTGTACTTGATTTTTTTTATAAAAGTAACCCTGGTCAATGATGATGTCATCAATAACACACCCCTCTATCATACCATTTTTGATTTCCTGTTTCCAAGGATACATCCTACCAACTGTAGTTGAAACCTGACAAGTTGTTTCGGAAAGAATAAGCTTATAAAGGAAACCATTGATAGATGGTGGATGGACACTGGATGGACACTGGATGTCATGCCACATCATAAGCTTACATGTGCGACTAATGGAATCTCTCTCCCCCTTGGGGGTGAGATGGGGGAATCTCAACCCGAGGGGGAAGATTCCCCTACCTCACCCTAAAGGGGGTGAATGATTCTTTTTCTCTTAATTACCCTGTTTACCCATTGTGTATCATTTGCATAATGTAGTGTTAACGTTACAGGCTAAATTCAGGGTTGATGTGACGTTGATGGATTGTTGATGTGACGTCATACCATTGTTATGAATAGTGGAATCCCCCCGTCTCAACCCTAGGGTGAGAGTGTGGATACACTAAATCATAAAAGCATGACAAACCAGAGTCAACCTCTACTAAACAGTCATATATATGTCACATATCACAACTTACAGGTTGAAGGGTTTTCCTTGGGGGAACTTTTCTTGTTTTGGATGATAGGGTGGTGGATGCATGAATTCAAATGATGGCTCCTTCATATCTGAAATAAAAGAATAACTCTACCATAGTAATGACCAGTTACAATTTAAAAAAAAAAAATCCTTAAAATCTGATTTATCAAATTCCTAACTCAAGAGGCAATTTGAATCTGCCATTAAAGGATTGTTTTTTGAAAAAGGTATTCCCATATTTTCAAACCCTTAAATGTCACAAAATTCAAATAGAGAATGTGAAACTTGACAAGATTGAATTTATTAAATCTTGACAATCAATTATCAACAAAATTTTCAAAAAGGGGGGTCTAACAAAAATATAAAATATAAAATATAAAATTACTTTCCAAAGTCTATTTTTGTAACAACCAAATAGCAAATTCTATAAAATTTCATGAATAACACAGATAAGACTACTACTTATGTTAAACCTACCTAATCTGTGCCAGAATGTTTTGGTCACAGACTCGTCCCACTCACTCTGGAAGAAAGCCAAGGACACTGGCGTGATATCATCTTCCAGACGTCTATAGAACTCTGCTGTTTTGAAAGTGCGCTGTTTTAGTGACAGACTGAAGTAAGACAGAAAAGTATATAAATAATAATTTAACTAGAAAACGCCTTTTACGGGGGGGGGGGGGGG
>JAUMHH010210814.1:0-12757 GCA_032359455.1 Chlamys rubida | reverse complement strand
GACACATCCACTCCCGTGGAATTCTTGTTTTAAGTATATATATGCGTCATAGTTGCGCTGACAAAACATCCTGGGCAAACGAATTTTTCATGCATGTAAACGTCATCATTACGTACATTTATACGTCATCGCTGCGCTGCACCCTGGGCAAATGAACATTTCAAGTTGGGTGTGTAATTAGTTGTGTGTTTGGTTTGGTTACGGAATTTAAGACTTCAAATGAGTTAAATTAACTTCAAAGCAGTTGATATACGATGTTCTCCAGACTCTCTTCCTGCGGCCACGCAAAAAGAAAATATCACAATCAATTTAAGCGTGACTTCATTTGCATGTCTTATTTTCTTTCTTGCATAACTGGATTTGTGTACTTTCATTTTATTTAGATATTTATTATTTCATCACCAGCCGATTTCATATCTGTTCTATTTATAACCACACGACCTGTGTGGGAACATGTGTACATCCTATCTCTATAATTACAGAACCGAAAAAGCCGAAACCCACGACGACGACCCCCGCGCCCCCAATCCCGCCCCCAGATCTTACCCCTCTCTACGTTGTCCTCGGCCTCATCGTCGGCTTGAGCATCCTCTATTGGTGCTGCTGTAGACCCGGGTGGCTACCATGGAGATGCGCGAGAATCCGGAACTGCCCATGTTGTGTTTCATGTGGTACGTGCTTCGCCACGTGCTGCCCTGTGTGTTCGCCGACCGGGGGTCCCGGGGGAGGAGCTGGAGCCTGTTACTGCGGGAGCGGTGGTGGTGGTAAGTCGGATTAATATCTTTAATGAATGTTATATAAATATTCAATATTATTAAGATTGGAATGGCGATTCTTTAAAGGTTACTGTAATAATGTTGATCTTAAGCAACATTTACAAATGCAAAAATGATGGCTAAAGTTTAAGTAAGTTTGATTATCAGATGAGGATACCAATGTAATAAGTACAAAAAGATCTGAATTCAGAAATACTTTTAAGGACTTGTTTGACAATGGTGTTAATGTGTCGTTGTAACACGATAGGTGGAAGTCCCACCGGAGGGGCTGCCTGGAAGGGAAACCTGTTGGACAACGAGAACGGTTCTCCTGGGGACAGCTCGCCCGAGGGTGGCGCTCCTCCATTCACAGTGTTCGGAGGGGGCGGAGGAGGCGGGGGTGGAGGTCAGTTATTCGAATTTGTCATTTTTAATTTCATTGATTTTATATCATGTAGAACAACTCAATCAAACTGCCGTAGTGGCGCCTAGATCTTAGAGTCATCTGTACATGTACAGTAATATCATTACATAGATACCGGTACATCTAACAGATTGTTTAACCCTTTCACCACTGTAGACCATAATAGGCCTATCCAGATCAATGTATGGTAGAGTTTATTAAAGTTATATAGGGGTGAAAGGTTTAAAGTACATGACAGGAAGAATAATTCATGAAATAAATCGAGAAAACGGTGTGAGACAATCAGTGTCTCACATATAAGTCATAATATCTTATATTAACACGTCTACTATATAGTTATTTGGTTCATGTGCAAGACATACGCGGGTACTATTCAATATAAACACTATACTATAATGATGTAGGAAGGTCTGTCTGGCATTTAAGTGAACGGCTTTAATGTAATCTCCTCCACATTCTTTGCCGGTAAATTCAATATGCCCTCGATACAGGATCGATAAGTTTATCACAATAATCGACGCTTATATTTACACCCTAGTGTTTATTTTGCAGTAACAGGCTCTCCTTGGAAAAAGAAGAATGCTATCAGCCCTCTGGAAAACGAAACACCCCAAAAGTCGCCACCCTCTATTACGTCAGATCCGGATACCGACAGTACGGCTCTCTCCAATGGTTGGCTCAACTTCCTGTCTGGAGATGGTGGCCACCTTAGAGAACACCGCTAGATCCAGCATCACGTGGTCATCGTCTCCATAGAAACGAAATCTAAAACATGAGGATGGAAAATGAAAACTGGTTAATAACAATGCATGAAGTAGTTCGAAGTGACATTTCATAGATCTCATCAACTCCCGTTAAACGTATTTCCCAGTACGCTGGATTAGTTGGATCTGGAGTTTCCTGAAATAAGTACCATGTGTATGGAATCTAAACCATGTAGACTTTAATCTAAGGTCCAAGAGACATGAAGCTTGTGTTTGTTCGCACATTTCAAAAATATTGTGATTGTTCTAGGGTCATACAAGTACAGTACGTTATAGTACTTCATGTTTTGACGTCATTCAAGAATAACACAATCCCATCATTTACTTGCCTCTATTTATTTTTTTTTTTTCAAATCTCATTTATTTTATTCAAGTTCACTATTATTTAATCCACTACTATCTATAAAACATGCAACAGTCAGGTTGTGGTCGCCATTACAAACTAGAATTGTCCTGAACTACTTCACAGATAGGAACTTTTGTTGCCAAACTAAAGAGTACGGTATTTCAGGGTTTGTAAATAGTGTTTGTTCATATTGGTAAAATAAAATGGTGGGATCGAGTGGGTTCTGCAGCCTGTCAGATGACACTGTGTGACTATATATGTTTATAGCGTGCGATTCTTTCTCTATTCAAGGCTCTCTATGCACCTATTGCTTTTAAGAATTGTGTTTATTTTTCTATTGTCCCCTCCTAATTTTGGTAACCATACATTTTGAGTAGTTGCAGTTAAGAAAATGAATATTTTATTATTTATAATAGCTTTAAGTCGTCACATAATTTATGTTGATCGAAAACACCAGATGGCCCCCATAATTTCTGATTAGCTTATTAAAAAGAAAATAATCTCCTTAGAATCAATCGTCTTAGAATCACTGAGCATAGCCTGGTATCAAGCACGTCTCAGTGCTCGTGGAAGAAGTAATTGTACATTGTTAACAGTGTTTATGACTCACTCATTGGTGTTATGTCGAATATCATACAAATAAATTATGTTTTACTGTTTATTTCCCGTTCATCCCGATGTAGTTGACGTCACTTATTTACTAGAGAGAAATGGGTGATTATAAGGAATAAAAAAACTCTAAATTGAATTTTGTTTTATTTTGTGCACTTCAACTAGTTAATGAAATGACATGAGAAAGAACAGAAATTGTACCGACAGATCATCTTAAGTATCAAGGTAACATAAAACGATCATACACACGTCGGGGCATGGACTTCGGCTATTCTGAAATTTTAAACATCTAAAAATCTTTTTCACATCTTCATTGTAAGAGTTATCTCTCTTGCATAAAACTTTTGCCGCGCTATCAGCAGAAAGAGGCTTTCTACCCAGAGTTATCGTTACTTACACGGGAACCTGAGAATTTGTTACAGCGTCTTGAGACGCACCTTGATACTGTTCTATCGCTGTGTCCGGGTATGAGAAGCATGTAGGTACACATTTTGGCTATGATGTTGACGTCAGCCACATGCCGCAAACCGCAGTGTTTTCCGTAAAACAACCAGTTATTTTGATTTGTGGCAGATGTCAACCGCATGAACAATATTGGGTCTGCGAAAAACTTTGATACTCGGAAATGGGCGTGTGTTTTCGGAGAAAACGGAGATCATGTCTGCGGAACGAAAAGACATTTTACGTTAATATAGGAGGTTTTTAAAAGAAAAATCATAAATTAGGTGGGGTCGATTTTTCGACATTGAGAGCGGGCCTTCCTTCTTGTATATCTATCATCATTGCGGGAGGCACTTTCACCGAAAATTGATCTAAACCCCTAAAACGTGTACAATTACTCTAAATATCTTAGCTTTGGTCAAAATATAGCTGTCACATGAACAGGTATGAAACACATTTACATTTCCTGGCAGCATCGCTCGCCAGAAACTGTTTTAACAGAGTAGTCGTCTCCATATCTGTATGTCAGAGTTATCTATTTTTATGACGTAATAATAAACACACTCTCCAAATGTTAGCTGCCCCGAATAAATTATGAATAAATCTGACTTTACAATAAATCACCGACAAGTTAAATTATCAAAATGTATAACGTGTCTATAACTCTATCGATCTATAAAGCATATGTCTTATTCTGATCCGCAGGGATATGAGAATTGGCTACAGTATGTTCAAAGTAATATTCTTCTTCGCCAGCCAAGGGTTACGATCCGGTACGATCCGCTCTACCTCGAGTAAGTAGATCGTACCACAGGGACCTGAGAATTTGTTACAGCTATATTTTGACCTGAACTAAGTTGTTCAGAGTAATTTTACGTGTTTATATAAGCATTTGGGTGGCATTTTTACCGAAAGTCGATCTAAACCCCTAAAACATGTAAAATTACTCTTAACACCTTAGTTTAGGTCCAAATATTGCTGTAACAAATTCTCAGGTCCCTGTGGACCGTACTGAATCGTAACACTTGGCTAGCGAAGATAAGTAATATTAGACGAGGTGAAAAACTGAAACATTTAATCAACAAACATAGCTATACTGTTACAAATTCCCAGGTCCTTCGTTCCGATAGCGGGGGTCTGTTATTCTCTCATTTTCGTAAAGGTATATTTTGCATGTAATGCGAGCCGATCTAGAAATACAAGTTACGTATATATAGGACCCGTTTTAAAATTGTACGACAGCTCAGATTTCGTAAGTCCCATTAATGGATACACTGGAGTATAACTTACTTTTGTAATCTTGTATCTCTGTGATGGTACGTATCCTTCAGGAGCTCTATACAGTATGAACACTATCTGTCTTCATGTGAGGTGACCTCCAAGCGTTTTTCAAACCGGATTAGTCCTTTCAAGATTCAGTTTCTTCCAGTAATTATTTTCATATGAGAAATATAAATAATTTGTTTTGACAATGATATAAACTGTGCTGTGTTATCTGTACCCGTCCACAAATACAAGGCAATTAACGCTTCACTTTCTCTTTAATGACTTAATTATGTAAGTTGATATTCGGCTAATAGTGTTTTTATAGTGTTTTTATTAAGCATTTTAATTTGGATTATTCTGTGTAAAAAGTTCATAATATATATTTCCCTATAGTGGGACTACTGATTCACTATAGTGGGACTACTGATTCACTATATATACTAACCATATTGGTTTTAGTAGAACTTTGATCGAATCATGTGATTCTACATCATGCCTTTCCGGAAACGTTGAATTGACTGTGACGTCACCATATTTTAACATCGGGTCGAGAAATACCAACAATGTGTGTCTTTTTTTAAAATTACACATGTGTCCAGTTAGAGATAGGGATCATCTCTGGAGAACCGTTCCAGAATTATTTAGTATTCATCAGTCTATTGGTCCACCATTTTACGTCCAGATGTTAGTAAAGCCCTAAGTTAGAATATTTTCTTCAAGGCTTTCTGATTAAAACTCGGTAAAACACAACGACAATTTGACTACTGTTTTCTGATAGTTTATTTTTGTTAATTATAAACGAAAATGAAAACTTACCACGATATAAAAAAAGTATTTCGCCTGCGAAATACACAACATGTTATTAAAAATATTTTAATTATTAAAAATAACATCTCATAATTATGTAATACAGTGTTAGTGTTAAGACCAAGGTACAGTGTCAATAGAATATGTAGAAACATTGAGAGACTCTAACAAAATGACGATTTATCAGGAATATCGGCAGTCGAATACAGAAAACCAGACAGCAGTGTTTTGTACGGAGCGATATGACTGAAGTGTGTTGATTGACGTACAGTCTACAGTAGGTGGAGGGCGTAGGTCTACAGAGCCACACATCATTGCAGTGATATTGAATTTCCAGTGACAATGTTTGATCAAATTGTAAATGTTTTAAACGAGAATTAAAAGAACAACATTGTAAGATAAGTGATACACCGTTTGATCAAGCTGGAATCTGTAGTTACTGGGAACTATGTTATCTGACAAACGGTCGTGCCAATTCTACGAAACAGCCGGACACATACTCAAACAAGATGACCTTGACTTTTAAAGCGTGGAAGCAATCTCAGCTGGAGTGTTGGGTAACAAACCCTTGTATAAACTTAAAGTTTCACTGAATCGATGGAACTCTTGTTTTTGTTGGCAAATATATTATATATTTCAAGAAAACCTGACATTGAGTGACCTTGAGAGTGTATTTTTATGACTGATACATTGTACGATACTAGATGCCAATTTATGGCAATCTATTTATAGAATACGAATGAGTTAATTAAATGTGGCCATACCTTTATATATATATAGAGAGAGATGAACTTCTTACACACATCAATATGGAACAAAATGCATGGATTAAATAAAGTTCTACAATACAGGTTACATAAGGCACAGACGGTACTGACTTATAATTAGCTAACTACTGGACGGATAAACGTCAATAGGGGTCGTGTCTCTATGGATACAGATGGCTCAATGAATGTTAACATGGATAACAAACATGGATAACATTCCTATCTCTATGGATACAGATAAACATGGATCCACGATACAAGTTCACAAAGAAACAAAATGAAACAAAAGTATAAGATGGTAAGACAATGGGAATATATCAAAAATGTATACAACTGTAAAAAAAAACTCAATCAGTGTTGGTCAACAACCTTAAAAACGTATTCTTTACTGAACGTGTCCTAAATCTGTCTACAGATAGATTGTATACTCGTTATGTTCTACACACTGACGCCATAGTAAGACAGTACTTAAACATTCTGGCCAGGGACGTGTTCCATGTGAGGCCTCACACCTTGGAGGAACCTGGCTCATTAACAAATGATACTTTTTCTTTGGACCCAGAAGGTGTGAAGGTCAGCGGGTCACCTTTCTTAGAGTTACCAAGGTCGTCACTATTGACCTCGAAGTCCTTGTAAGGTTGTGACGTAGGCGAGCGCGCTTCCACGCTCTTGTATCCAGAGTTGGTGAAGCCATGTTTGTAGTATTTTTGGGTCACCGGGTAGTTGTTGCTGGCGTTCCATTTCTTCATTTCCGGTATTGGGTCTTTGAGGAAGAGGCGCCATCTGTATTGTCGGTAGATGAAAAAGACGACGATAGCTACTAGTACCACCAGAGCTAGCAGACCAAGCGTCAGACCGACGATCAGTGCAGTGTTGTCTGAACTTGATCCGTATAGTTCTTCAGCTGGTAAAAAACAGACATTAATTAGCAAGGGAGATAACCAGTTCACCGTAAGTGGTATGCGATGTACATATTTATAATGAGTTTACTATGATAACTTTCACTTATAGGTTACGTATCCGTACAAACATGAGATCACTTATTTGGGCAACTTAATAAGCACCCAATTCAACAGATTCTATTGTCGTCGGATATATCTGATGCATTTCACTTTTTGACAGTCACATGTGAGACAGTTCTCATATCAATTCACTGCTGTTTACAAAAACTTCAAAATAACAAACTGTGCGAAACTTACTTGTGCACGAGTCCTCGTCAGAGCCGTCCCCACACTCCTTGTAGTTGTTACACCTCAGGTCCGAGTTCACACAGTATCCGTTACTACAACCGTACTCCGTGGACGCGCATGATCCTGGAACAATGAGAAAAGTTCTAATATATATCCGTTAATGTTCCAGCATGTTACACTGGCATTGGGGACGTCACATTCAGAAAATTAAATTACACATTCCTCTCTAAAGTAATCAGGGGATTATATCATGAACGCTTGTCTGAGAAGAGTTGCCGTTCATGCATTAAACTTTCATTATGAACGTAAGTGAAAGGTGAAAAGATGATTTGTCCAAAATAATTACAAACACAAAAACTAATTAAGGAACGACACTGGGACCGTCTTTGAGCTTATATTCTTCTGCATTCCTGTTTTAGAGTTAATTACATTATACATGAGATCAATTAAAAACAGAATCACACATATTTTAAAGAGGAAACGAAGTGTAACAAAATAGGCCGTCAGTGTGTTATGTCACACATGTTCTGGTGTAAATGATTTGGATGACCAGGATTAATTTTAACTGGGTAGATCTATAGTTTAAGTATATTAAACAGACTAGAAATGTGTAACACAATTATACCATTGTAGACTTCAGTGAGGATGATGCCAAAGCCGTATAGAACAGCGCTGCTGTCAGTCACAAATTCAATGGTCAACTGACTTCCGGTAGAGACCAAGTTGCTGGGAATCGTTGAACCACAGAGAGGCTCGGTGTTGAGGACTGAAGCCGACACGGAGTTTCCGTCGTAAACGTTCACGTAGTCAAGACAACTGCCGCTGGACTTTGCCTCAAGGTCAAATCGGCTGCAGTAAAGAATAAACAAAGTGAAGATAGAAATGCTATATCATAGCGTCAACAAACATATACAAACCCGGAGCTCAACGTCAACAAACAAGGTCATGTACAAACACGGAAGTAAAAGTCAACAACGAAATACTAACTCAGGACTCAACGTCAACAAACCCGGGTATCAATGTCAACAACATAGTACAAACTCAGGCCTCAATGTCAACAACATCGTACAAACTCGGGTCTCAATGTCAACAACATCGTACAAACCCAAGCCTCAATGTCAACAACATCGTACAAACCCAAGCCTCAATGTCAACAACATAGTACAAACTCAAGTCTCAATGTCAACAACATCGTACAAACTCGAGTCTCAATGTCAACAACATCGTACAAACTCGGGTCTCAATGTCAACAACAGAGTGCAAACTCGGGTCTCAATGTCAACAACAGAGTGCAAACTCGGGTCTCAACGTCAACAACAGAGTGCAAACTCGGGGAACAATGTCAACACACAAATACAAACTCGGGTCTCAATGTCAACACACAAATACAAACTCGGGTCTCAACGCCAACAAACAAATACAAACTCAGGTCTCAACGTCAACAACATCGTACAAACTCGGGCCTCAACGTCAACAAACAAATACAAACTATGGACTCAACGTCAACGAACAATGTTTAACAATTTCAATATTTCTAAGTTTAATCAAGTAGAGTATGTTCGGCAGTATAAGTTGAGACAGATTACCTGAAGACGGCCAATATATTGTAGCGACTGTTAGACACGGTGGCGGTATAAACACAATTCATATCGTCCTTGTAATCCAGTCCCGAACTCGACTCCAACATCCGGGACTTTGTGACTGTGACGCCTAGAGTGGTACAGGAAGCCGACATATAATCTGTAAATAAAAGTAAGTTCTGAATAAATAATGGTCACGCTTAAACTAGCCATTCTTGATGACATGATTAACCTAACAACAAAAACAATCAATCGATTTATTTTTATTCATCGATTAAGTGATGTTTACATTGCAAATACAAATTTAAAAATTTCAGAACACATAATCTATTTCAATTACGTCATAAATATAGCAAACGAAGAATATTTATTTAAGTAGTTATACTATGGACATGTAAAAAATGTAGCACGTACCAAACCTTATGACATGTATGTAGCTATACAATGAAACACGTACCAAACCTTATGACATGTATGTAGCTATACAATGAAACACGTACCAAACCTTATGACATCTATGTAGCTATACAATGAAACACGTACCAAACCTTATGACATGTATGTAGCTATACAATGAAACACGTACCAACCCTTATGACATGTATGTATCTATACAATGAAACACGTACCAATCCTTATGACATGTATGTAGCTATACAATGAAACACCAAACCTTACGACATGTATGTAGCTATATAATGAAACACGTACCAAACGTAATGACAGATATATATGTAGCTAATTATATAAATCTAACTTTACCAATGGCAGGTACAACACTTAATAGCATTTATGTAGCTATACCATAGACAGGTAACAAACTTAATAACATTTATGTAGCTATACCATAGACAGGTACTAAACCTAATTACATGTATGTAGCTATACCATAGACAGGGACCAAACTTAATTACATTTATGTAGCTATACCACAGACAGTTACCAAACTTAATTACATTTATGTAGCTATACCATAGACAGATACCAAACTTAATTACATGTATGTAGCTATACCATAGACAAGTACCAAACTTAATTACATTTATGTAGCTATACCATAGACAGGTACCAAACTTAATAACATGTATGTAGCTATACCATAGACAGGTACCAAACTTAATTACATTTATGTAGCTATACCATAGACAGGTACCAAACTTAATTACATTTATGTAGCTATACCACAGACAGGTACTAAACCTAATTACATGTATGTAGCTATACCATAGACAAGTACCAAACTTAATTACATGTATGTAGCTATACCATAGACAGGTACCAAACTATATAACATTTATGTAGCTATACCACAGACAGGTACCAAACCTAATTACATGTATGTAGCTATACCACAGACAGGTACCAAACTTAATTACATGTATGTAGCTATACCACAGACAGGTACCAAACTTGATTACATTAATCTAACATTTAAGACTATTATTCGACTCCGTCCCATTTTTAGCTACAACAAGCAGTAAACTAGGAAATGTTCACTATCTTACAGAGAACATACTGTAGATACAGGTGTACAACAGGTATACCTAACGTTTAGGTACACGTGCACTGTGCTATATTACGCTTGTACTGTTGGCGTGAAATCGATTTACCGGGGAATTGTACCATAACTATATATTATCGAACGTGCCGAGTCCTGATAAAATCCCCTCGTTTTCTTTATAATATTTTGTACTGGCTATAGAAAGGGCGAAAATACAGAAAATAGAGAAGCACGGTTTTTACTATATGGTTCAACGAGTCCCCTGAATGCCCTACCAACGATCTATATTTTGACATACCTTGTATATTTAGTAATTTTCTGGTCATAACGTAACGTTATAGTCTGAAGGTCTATATAATTACCCATATCGACTGCCAGGGCGAACGCGATCCAGGCTAGTAATACCGCCGACCGACATACTTCTCTCTTCACATCCATGGGCACGGTAAGAACTCAAGGAGAATCTCCGAGGAACATCACAACTATTTCACCTTATACGACGCCATGTTTAAATCATTGACGCTTTACGATCATTGTTTACAAATGGCCGCCGCTCCTTGGCAACCTGCCACCTTACCTGCCGTGTCACGTCTCACTGTGTATGATCAGCCGAGGGAATGTATAATACACAACGTTCGACAAATTAAATGTTTCAAATCGCATGACGATGTCACAAGATTGTTATAAAGTCGAGTTCACCGAGAACACTTCTGATTCTGTAATGTCGGTATGAGATCATAAAAATAACGATTTTACTGCTCTAGTTAATGTCCACTTAAGCCCTCTTAAAAGATGGCACAGTCAACCAACATGTCAATCTCCTGATGTGTCAGGTATAAAGACCACAATTAAATATTGGAATTCAGATCTGCAAATTTGTTTTTTTATTCATTAAATGGTACTCAGGAACGTTACAAATGTAACCTCGTGTGCAATGAGGCCTTCAGACAGGATGTTTTCATACAAATAGTTCAACGGCACTGTACATGTTACAATGTCAATCTCTTGTGAGACCCCACTGAATGCTACGTAATGGCGAAGTTCATTTATGTACCTAGGTCATGCGGAGTTTAGTTTCTCTTTTATTAGCTGTCGAGAGGCTTTGAGAAACGACAAGTATCGATTATATAGTAAAATGTTCCGATTTATAACATCATTTATTGGTATATAATGAAACCAAAGGCCGTGTGACCTTGGTGAATAAATTAATTTTACAGACAGTGTCTTTTAATATTTAGCCTTGTTATATATAAAAGGCAAGACATGTTAAATCTACATAGTATAGCACTTTTCATATTCATTTCTTATACTGTTTATAACATGTATAGCCCATTCACACATCAGAATGTTATGAAATGGGATGATGGCATGTAAAGTTCTTCGTCAACCTCAATCACAAAGCCTTTATTTTCTTGTTCACAATCTGTTAAAATACTTTACATAGGAATTTTACTATGATTTTAGGGGTTTCACATGGTCACGCCAATTTTGATTTGAGGCCTGTATGTTTCTTCACTACTAGTAAAAGAGAAATTAAGCCCCGCATGACCTAGGTGTACGCACTTGAGATACAGTGTCATATCGTATCACCCAGTTGGATTGCAAAAGAGATCAACAAAAAAGTATGTTACAATGCGGGTGAACTCTTTTGATTAAACATCACTATTGACAAAATCATCGTCGTTATATACCATTTGTTAAAATAACTAAAATACAAGTTGAGTATATCAAAATTACATATCTGAATTCTGATGTTTAATTTGGGTCTTTAAAACTTGAACTATGAATAAAAAAATAAATAAAAAAAGTATGATTGATCAGGGGGTCGGTACTTCGGTTGTCCATTCCATCATTTAAGGGGCTTGTTAAACCTTCAGAAGTTTGGTAGTTTTATACATGCTTGACTATGACCAATGTTATGTTAAACCTGTTCATTCAGAACATACTTCTGGACATACATGTATCGATACTCATATAGTACAGAGTTATAGATGTACCATTCATTAACTAACAACAGGGTCGGTTCAGTGCAGGCTTGGGGACAAACTATATCCCACTGTATGTCGTTAACGGTGCCTAATGTGGGAACCTTGTAGATCGGAGGTTTCCCTCTGTGCTTTCTGCGAAGAGGATATTGCAGAAACCTAGATTGACCTGCTGACCCTTTGCAACATTTGTGATCCTTGTGTGTTCTCTTTACTTTCTAACATTTTTGCACAGAAAAAGTCCTTAAGGTGGCTCCACACTTTCGCAATTAACCGGCAAAATTCGTTGAAACTTTCATATAATGGTTATGCAACTATG
>JAUMHH010210803.1:0-12757 GCA_032359455.1 Chlamys rubida | reverse complement strand
TTCTATCTTCTTGTAATATGATGTATATGTAACTGTTCTGTTTCACTGTGTCTTGATAAAGGAGCGGATCGCTCCGATAATTTGACAACCTAAACTTGTCCACACTGTTGGAATTACTTCTTTGCCCCATATACACGTATACATATACACGTATACATATAGATTGTATAAATATACTCATTATATTATCAAAATACATGTAACTACTATACTGAACTACATCGGCTTTATTAACGGTACATATTTCAGATACGTATATATAGCTGTCATTTAGTAAAAATAAATCAATACACTCGTCAGTAACCCATAGCACTACCAGTTAAAGGATTGAAATTTCTTTTTTTAGATTTCATAAGGTGTTGAATTGAGTTGGTCTTGAAACAACTTTAATGAAATGCGAATTTTCTGACGCGTTTTCATACGCACAGGCAATGTTAATCTGGTTAATATCATGGGCAAATGAAACAGGTAACATTTGGTAGTTGCATCGTGTCCAACTTGAGAAGAAATTGAAATATAAGAAATATAAGAAAATGTTCATCAAATATTCGTTACATTTAGCCAATTTTATTTGATATTTACTCAGTAAAAATTAATTGTATGACCTTATTCTGTTTCCATTTTTTCATGTTAAGCATGATTTCAAAATTTCAGTTGTGAAATGACGTTACAGTTCCCTAGTATATTCGCTCAAATCGAACATCTTCCATTTGCCTTAGTTCTGTTCCAGAAGTATAACAATTGTCTTTTAGCAAAGTCTTCTTTTTCTATTTGGGTGGTTAATCAGAGACCCATAAATTACATTTTTTATTCATTTACATTATTATTGGATAAATACATCTCTCGTAAAATAATTAGCAATAAGGGTTTCATGAATGCAAGAAAACGCTGAAAAACTTATTTAAATAAACAAGTGGTAACGATGTTTTCAACGGGATATGTTTTACCGGTAAGATAAGTATACTATCAACATACTGGGTTCAGGTAGATGACATTTGTTACAATTGTTAAATAAAAAAAACCAATCACAACCTAAATGAAATGTGTTCTTTTTTTAATAAATACAAGAATTTTTCTTGTCACTCTTCACTAAAACACATAGATCCATCGCTATATTGTTATAAACAGTGATTAAAAACTGCCTACGAAACAGTTATGGGTTTCTTAATTCAACTAACATATTCCCCAACATACAGGCGACACATTAATTGTTTACGACTAATATGCATTTTTTTTGTTTTTTTTGTTTATTGCGGCCCAGCAACAATAGAGTCATCTAGGGCCATAAAATATACACCTGTAATATTAGCGCAACACACCAGGACAGATGTATATTTTTTTTCACGAAGTTGACCAAAGTATTGTCAGCTTGAGTGCGTTGAAAGCGGAAGATGTGTGTCTGCAATATTCTTACAAAATAGTATAATAAATAAAACCTCCATTTCTTCATTTTCATGCTGATCATATGTACAAAGGTAACATAAAAGTATTTTAAAAAAAATCGTGAAAAGTTCAATTTCAATACTGTTGAGTGACCGACTCATTAAGTTGGTCAAATTTTGAACAATTAGCGATCAGGAGATTAATTAATCGATCGAGTACACGCCCCGCGGGGCGTACTGGGGAGATGTTACATCGAGGACACCCGCAGGGTACCGATGTGAACTGTATCTCCTTTTCTTCGGCCAGCCCCCTGCATAGTTAGCTTAACACATCGTTAAGAGACATTCTGTCTGCAATGTTTTCAGAAATAACTATATATAGCATCAGAAAAAAATATATTTTGGGATTCAAACTATCCTATAATATGCAAATATGAATCTTGAAAATTACTTTGAACTAAAGTCAAATCAGTAAGTACATGTAATTTTTTTCACAAACAGACTGGTAAAGATAGCAATACAATTGGTAACTCGAACTCGAGATCAGTTAGTACATATTTTGAGTAAATAATAAATAATAATAATATACAGCATTCGATATAGAGCCCTTTCTAGCTAACATAAGCCACTCTAAAGCGCTTTACAGTACATAGTATATACAATTAATACAATTAACATATATACATTAATCAATACACTTTTTGAGGAATTCGCAGAAACTGCCTTATCAGGCGCTAACTACTAGTCCTATGCCACCTGGCTAATATCTCCCTATGTGTGTATGCCTGCGTGTGTGCTGGAGATGTAATTTATGCAGATAGTTTTCTTGTACTACTAGTTAGCGAGGTTATTAATTGCAAATAAAAGGTGTTCAATATGACGAAGACCTGCCAAATTTTAACAGGAAGTGTGACCGTTAGTCCACTCACCTCTTCCGGCGATTCATGTAAATCGTCCACTGCGTCGTTGAGCATCTGCAGGAAACTAGAGGCGGATGTTCTATCTACAAACAACAAACTAGACTAGAACGTCATATATAAGACCATATATATAGAGCTATATATGTATACATATACAGGATCTTACATGAGTTTCCATTTCATATGAGATTTATGAAACGAGTCTAAGAATTTTTCAATTTAGACGAGTTTCATAAATTACATATGAAATGAAAACGAGTGTAAGATCCTTTTCATCACATAATCAAGATGTGTGGCATTTATTCGTGTAAAACGGCAACTTTCATGCAACCTTGCAATGTAAAAAGCTGCCATTTTGACTCCAGTGCGTAAGTCTGTTACGTCATGTACTTGTCCTACGCGTGACGTCACAATTGAAACAATTGAAACTTACAACTAATCACAGGGCCGATAGGTCATATTACATGGGTTAATACACAAAAAAATATGACATTAGTATATGCACAGTACATCATGTGATAAAAGTACATATACACTATAGTATATATCTACATGTTATAAGAAAGACAAGAATACATTTACGAAAGATTAAGACATAGAATATTCCATACGATTCTATCGACTCAATAAGAATATACTCTCCTTTAAGAAGTAATTAACATACTGTGAAATCAGATACTTTCGTGGAGACAAAAGTTTGTGAGTTCCCGATAAAACACCATTTTGTGGGTGAATACGAGTACCCATACAAACGGATAATTGCTTTATGTCAAACTTCGTTGACCTATGAATCCGTGGATTAAGATTAGTCACGAAATCAACGAAATTACAAACCCTACGAAAATTAAGAGATTTATTTAAAATTAAGATGTACTTTTGTAAATCAAATCAAGCCCATAATTGTAATTCATACTAACATTACTAATTGATCTCTTGTTTCCATTCACTTTATTTTAAAACAATAATTATTACATCGAAATGAAATACCCAACATTTAAAATGAATTAAGCACATACAAATCCACTTGTAATTTTAATATGGTCACTTCCGTGTTTCGACAGCTGAAATATTCAGAAAAACACGTTTTTTCTTTATGACAATTTCTGGTTAGTGTCATTTTCCCCCTTTCTGACAAAAGAGAAGTGATATTAAGCGCAATCTACTGTACTAAAATGAATAATTGTTCTCATGTTTCAATAAGCTATATTTCAATAGCTACTTTTTTCACCGAAATGAAATACCCAAAATATATTCAGGCAATACACTGACCAACATCATATTCCAAATGGTTATATATACTAACACGAATGTAATGATTGCATGCAAAGAAGAACTAATCGGAGAATATTCCGATCGGAAAATATAAGTGTCTGTCGGTCATTCTTCCATGGTCTAATAATGGCGTTCTGGCCAGTAACAATCTTGACGGAGAATTCCGATTATTTTTCAATTAATGTTCGGGATCTTGATAGAAACGGTAACCGATAGAAAATGTGTGTTTATTCACGAAAAGACGGCGGTACCGATATTTAAGAAACATTATGTTAAAATTGCAATATGAATCATAAGAAAGCTTCCAAGATGACAAACAGGGTTTATATTCGACCATTAGCTTCCATAAATTTCAGAATTCATATTTTCCTTACACTGAAACATGGATAGTCACAACACTTGTCAAACAGATCTGTCCTCTCAAACCCAAGAGTCAAATCTAATTTCAGAAAGTAAAAAACATACTTCCAATGGTCTGCTGAAAGCCGTTGGCCCGTATTCATGAAATGATTCTTATGCTCAAACTCAGATTCTGTGCTCTAGCCCAATTTAATGTTCCGGTGATTAATAAGTCAAACATTACCCTTTGTCAATGATTCGGAAGAAAATTACCGAAACTTACAGCTAGATACCATTCGCGGTATTTATACCTTAAGTTTTGATCCGTGTCTCGTGATTTATGTGAGTTACAAGAAAGTCGTTTTGAGCACAGAATTCATGCTTGAGCATGATAACGGTTTCATGAATACGGGCCAAGATGAAGTTGTATTTCCTCTTTTGTTATGTTATTACTATAAGGCCAGAAATACATACAGATACGATGTATCGTTAAAAAGTATGACCACATGCATCATGGAATAAGGATGGGACACCGAAACAAAATACTAGTAACCAACTCTTAAAACGACCGTGCACTTTGCTGACACGAACTACCATGAATAAGTTGCACATGGCATGGTCATAAATTCCTATGCTGAACAAGACACAATGCTATGAGATTATATTATGTTTCTGTCTGAAAGTCAACTGACATGCCTCGTTCATCTTTGTTTACAGGAGCCGCGGTGGCCAAGTGGTTGAGACGTCTGGCATTCTGCTACCACTAGCCTCCACCGGTACCACTAGGTCGCAGGTTCGAGGCCTACGTGGGGCAGTCGCCAGGCACTAGCCGTAGGTCGGTGGTTATTCTCCGGGAACTCCGGCTTTCCTCCACCACCAAAATCTGGCACATTCGATCCTTAAATGACCATAGCTGTTAATAGGACGTAAAACACAAACAAACCAAAAACTTTGTTTACATGTATGCCATATGATCTAGGAAACCAGGAACTTACCTTGAAAAACGTCAATATCTTCAAGGCTGTAGATGAGTTTTTCCATGATTTCTCCCATGCTCCACATACTCCTGAATCTGGCTTTACGTGCTTTCCTCCTCCAACCTAAAATAGGCGCGTACAACAGGGAAATAAAACTCTGAAGTCTGAACACATTTTCTTGTACCAAGACGAAGATTTTACTATTCCATCTACGTGGCTTACCTGTCCAATTACGGAACCGAATTGTCTAAGCTGTCCAATTACAGAACCGGATTGTCTTAGCTTTCAAATTACGGAACCGAATTGTCTCAGCTGTCAAATTACGGAACCGAGTTGTCTCATCTGTCCAATTACGGAACCGAATTGTCTTAGCTTTCAAATTACGGAACCGAATTGTCTCATCTGTCCAATTACGGAACCGAATTGTCTTACCTGTCCAATTACGAAACCGAATTGTCTTACCAGTCCAATTACGGAACCGAATTGTCTTACCAGTCCAATTACGGAACCGAATTGTCTCAGTTGTCCAATTACGGAACCGAATTGTCTTACCTGTCCAATTACGGTACCGAATTGTCTCAGCTGTCCAATTACAGAACCGAGTTGTCTCAGCTGCCCAATTACGGAACCGAATGGACAAGTAAGGTCGAACTGTTATGGGAAGAATCGGTAATAGTCTGGTTCACCACAAAGAACCAAATTTAAAATGCATTTAAGAGCATACGAAATTCACTTGACTGACACATTTTCCATTGATTTTAGTTCTTTCATTCTGGTAATATATTGTTTTTATATGTATGAATATATCCTATTTTACAATATGTCTCTACAGGAAAAACGTATTTCCTCATATTTTTATTCAGTTGACAAAACTCGGCCGATTTGTTCACAACGTCATTTTGTTCATCTTACTGGACAATCATGTAGCGTCCTATAAAGGCAGCTGAGAGATAAACACCTTTGTAGGTATCAAAGTCGTTGCTATGGAGATATAACGAGATTGGACTGGATAGTAAGATATATATATAGGTATGTATGACAAAGAAACACGAGTGACAAAGAAAGACAATGTTATGACTAGTGGTATGTGCGGCCCCCGAACTCAATCCCTACGGCACCTCATCGACTAGCCTATAAATAAAGTAACTCCTAGCACTTCCGTACTGTCACTGTTAACCGTGCGTACACATTTGAGTCAAAATAAATAGCAACAGTCACTTTTAATCTAAGCTTTCGGGCTTTAAACAAATATTTCCTCAGAAATATGATGGGCCTGACACATTCATAATTGGTTAACTATTACTGGTATAACATAAGAGTCAGGACCATCCAACCTCTGATGAAGGGCTACAAATATAGATATAACATAAGGGTCAGGACCATCCAATCTCTGGTGAATGACTACAAATATAGATATAACAGAAGGGTCAGGACCATCCAATCCCTGATGAAGGGCTACACATATGGATATAACATTATGGTCAGGACCATCCAATCCCTGATGAAGGGCTTCAAATATGGATATAGCATAAGGGTCAGGACCATCTTATCCCTGATGTAGGCCGAAGCTGACAAGCGTGGATCAGTCCTGTAGGAATTGTGATAGTCTCTTATTGTAATTAGTTAACAGAACACCAAACTATTTACAAATTTTACCAACCCTGATGTCGCGCCCAAGCTCGAAGCTCAGCCAAAGCCATTTTCTTTTCGATGTTGCGGGCATACCGCTTCTCTCGTTCTGCCTTCTGCCTCCGCATTGTCTCTTTCATGGCATTTAGCTGTGCTGAAATGCATAAAAATGTACCGTTGTGCTATAGTCATAATGAGATATAAACAAACGCTTACTTTACACCGGGTTTTGTCCTTCCTAAAACATAAATAATATCGGGGAAACAAAGAATAATGTTTCCCTACCACAACGGCAATACGCGTTACCATCTAATTTCTCTTCTTAGAAACTACGATACGTGTTATTGTTATACCCCATCCCTGATACAGTGTATTTGATTGGTTAATACAGTCCCTTTGGTTGCCCTCTCGCGCTCGAGTTTTCCCGGATATGTTGATGCCTCGTTAGGAAAATGAATAAGAGGTGTCACACCTGATGTCAAAGTAACTGAAGCAGATAATAAAAACGGCGTGTAAACCTATTTTAACTTTCATAATTGCGCTATTGTTCATTTACTTTTTAGTAGTTATGCTACCTTTTATTTCACCGTGTACATTTCTAAACTCCCAGCCAGCGACGTCACACTGTAGTATATTTTAATCGGTGTTAACTACTCAGTTTTTGACAGAAGTGCTTGAAAGATAAACAAAGTCACCGAGATTTCAACGATAAAGAAAACTTTTCTCTCCTCACCTGCAATACGATTTCGTTGTTCTGCAAGCAGGCGGTCTCTCACAGAAATATTTCTGTCCCGACGTTCATTTTCACGTCGAAGGATCTCTGCTTCCTTTTCTATGCGTTCCCTTTGTATCTGCTTACGGGTTTGCCACATCTCGTAGCTCTGAATTGTAAAGCGAATGTTCAAATCATAAAGTCTCGAACAATATTCGTGTCGGCAAGGCAACCGTAACTAACCTGACAAGAAGGCAAGTACATCCAGTATCTTTTGGTTAGAATAGGATTTGTTTTTATTCGCACAGTCTCTTCCTTTCGTTCGTGTTTTCTATGACATTTCCCAAAATTGAAGTTTTAGAATTCCACTTGTTTATTCTTAATAGGGATGGGACAATATACCAATTTTAGACAACAATAGAACAGTGAGACACAGACCAAACCAATGGCGGATCAAGAAATGACCTCATTAGTGACAGCTAGCTGTGTGCAGATCGTGGCGACATCAAATGCGTTTCTTTCATTCCTGTGCTTACATCACAGAACTTTCTTTTGTGCAAGCATATCATTACCTTCTTATTCTGGTCAAACACTCGTTGTTTCTTCTTCCCCTCCACACGTTCGGAGTGCTGTCGTTCACGTTGCTTCCAGCGCTGCATCAGTCTTCGATTTCGTTGTTCCTCCTTCAATAATAAATTGTAACATTCTAAGCAATTACATGTACTTCAATGACAAACACCAATTATCAATACAAACGTTAGAAACAGTGTTGACGAATGAGAGGATGAACAACCTCACTTTTAATTATCCTTTACGCGGTAAATCAACTTATCATTTATTCTGGGAACTATACGGTAGTAAACTCCATATTTCATCACCTCTATGAATATTAGTTCATCTAATGTTAAAAGTAGTCACCTCACAAAATCCCTTACAAACATGACGACTTTAATCAGACGATCACTAACTTTCCTTTCCTCAATAGTTACAATATGGTCCGCTAAAACGCACAGGCTTCAACATCAGTCGCCTGTTTATGGCTATCAGAATTTTGCAGCCTGCGATTACGCGAAGTTTTAACGAAACATTGACATAGCCTCTCTTCCTAAAATGGTATACGTGTCACAGTTGATTCGTCATTCTAGAAGCGATTTTTAGTATCAGGATTTTCAAGAAAGAACAACAGGGCTTTCTGCCATAAAGACGTCGATCTACGCTGAAATTTCAGGAATTTCCACGATTACAGATTTGGCCAATGTGTCTCAGATTGTTGATTGCCAGCACACATTTCTCGAGTTGCCGGACGACCCCGTGGGGGTCTCCCCAGTTCCATGTGTTCTCATTCCTTTTGTTTTGGTATCTCCTCTGGTCCTATTGTTGTATTTCCATGTTGACTAACAGCTCCGATTCCATCTTATATATGTGAATTGAAATCTTAGTTTATATGTGTATTACATTTACACATATTTGTGTAAATTTACAGGCTTGATGATATCATAAACGTGGTTGTCTACAACTACCCTGACGTCATACCCCTATGTGATGCTGTGCTAGGGCTGCTTGGCGCTTGCGCTCGTCCTGTTGACGTAAGCGATCGCGTTTTGCGTTCTCCTCATGCATGTCCCCAAGACGGCGCCGTAGACGATTCGCCTTGCCTTGAAGCAGCCGCTCAATCCTGTTAAACATGAAACACGAGAATCAGAACAACTCACTCCTATCTAGATACAAGCGAGGAACAACCGGACACATCAAAACACGTGTAGTTAATACATTAAGTTAAGGCATGACATTGGATTCGGAAGACTTTTTACAATTATCGAGACCACACATGAAGGAATTATCGCTAAACAAACAATCTTGGGCAGCATATACGATCAGTCTTGTGAAAATTGATACTAACCCGTATTTAGGGAAATTCCATTAAGCTCAATCTACAAAGCTCTGGGCCCGTATTCATGAAACCGTTCTTATACTCAAGCATGATGTCTGTGCTCAAGCCGACTTTCTTGTAACTCGCTTAAATCCTGATACACGGTCAAAAAGTCAAGTGTTAACATTGAAAACAGTATTCGGTTTAATGTCTTTCCAAATTCCTTACATACCATTGATAAAATATGACTATTTTTATAAATTCCTGACTGCACAAGATATTGGGCTTGAGCACATAATCTGGGTTTGAGCATGAGTACGGTTTCATGAATACGAGCCCTGGGGTTGAAAAACTTATTCTGTCAATGATTTTGAAAAACTTTGAAGCAGAAAACTGTTTTCAATGTTTATTTTTGACGTTTTTATTGTTTGACATGAATGATTTCAGTGAGTTACAAGAATGTTAGTTTGAGCACAGAATCCATGCTTGAGCACAAGAACGGTTTCATGAATACGGGCCCTGGACTTGTAATATGCTCTCCGAAAATGAAGAAACCGTATGGAAAATAAGGATACAATCCCGATCCGTCAGATTAGGGGTAACCTTTATTACAATTACCATACGTCAGTTGAATTATTCGTTAAGATAAAGTCTTACCGCTGTCTCGTCATTGTTCTTTGTTTCTGTAGATTCTCTTGGACTTGCCGTATGCGGACGTCGGTCGGTTTCTCCTTGGTGCTGTTGGTAGTTTCCCTCTGAGCGTTTAGTAATTTCTCTTTCTTTGAAGAAGATAATTGAAAAATCATTAAAGGTGTCGAATGGTTCAAAAACATATCACTGATTGAACGTAACTCTTCGCTTTACCAGCGATAATTTGACACGACACTGACCAATTTTTAAAATAATACTATGTAATAGTTCATACTCGATCCCGTCAGTATTACAAAAAGTCGTGAATGGCATTGCATGGGTAGTTTGAAATAGACAGTAGTGTTTGATTTCCGTGGATTATGTTCGAGGTTTTTACAATATTTAAGGATTAACATGAATATATTTTTCATATTATGGAGATATAATACAAAAAAAGGGAGTGTATTCTAAATTAACCGTGAAGCTGTTTATGATGAGAGTACACTCCAGTTTTTTGTGTTATAGCTCCATAACATAAAAAAACATATTCAAGTCAATCCTTATAATTTAATCTACTATACACAATCCCTGTGGGAATCCACTTTTAGTGATGGACTCTTTTCTCTTAGAAATTATTACGCCGCTGTATCAGCCAATCAAAAGCGACGTAACAAACGGCGACGTCATTTTTTTACATTTTTAAGCCAATGAAAATGTTGTTACAAGCACGATTAAATTATGACACAATAACCGTTCGTAAGTGATAATATATATATATTAAATAGGTAAAACAAACATTGACAAGATAACGCACCAAATTCTAAAAGTTACATGTTCATGTAAACAAAAAATGTGTTTAACTCATTCACCCGTACATTTTTAGAAAGGACTTGCCAAGTCTTTGATTTGGTGAAGTTCAAATGTGACTTTAGGAGTGAATGGGTTAAAATGTCATTCACGACTTCTGGTAAGCCTACCTAAAACATTTATAATAAATGTCTTGATCATTTCCTTCGAGTGATAATATTTCTTATAAAAATGAAGAAACATTGCCAGAGAATTGGAACTTAACCCCTTCAATGAATTTAGTGCTATTGAAATAACGGGAGCTGTGTTTTCTTAGAAGGGTTTAAGTATCGTTATCACAGTTTTATATGAAAAGTGGAAAATATCCTAAAATTACACAGAAAATCAGAAAATGATAGATTAAAATAATCTACAAAAATTGACACTGCGTCACCAAACGCACGAGGCGATAACTTAAAAATATATAAAAAGTATTCACGTTAAAATCTAAGAAAATATTCGTTCACACAGAGGAATGTTGACACGTGGAACAACCTCCCATCGAATATAGTGAATGTAAGGACAATTAAACAATTTGAGCATGAATTAGATGGACACTGGAAAAATCAAACACAACCTCAAAGATATTTTTTTAAAGAAAAAAAAAGAGCTATGAAATACATACTTTACAAATAAGATTATGTACATATTTATTACGAGCTGACTGTCAATGGATTTCATGTACTGTCAGAATAAATATGTGTATCTGTGGATGAGTAATCTATGTAGTGCTCTTATAATTCTAATTTCAATGGTGATAGTTATTCATTTGTAATTTGTGATGGATCGCGCATTATCCCTCTTCTCCGCCCGCTTATTAGAGAAATATTTCTTTAGGAAAATGGTTACAATGAAATAGTCAAAAGGTGATACAATTATACTCCAAATCGGATTGGAAAGTAAAACGTTGATTACACTGATTTGAATAGGTAATGTCACCAATATTTTATATTTGATTCGGTGATGTCACGTATTGGATGAGTGCTATCACATTAAAATTACATGTATTACGATAAAATAATACAGTTCATTTGTTTTAAATTAACGTGTTATCACTGACTGGAACGGGTACTACATGTGTAACAGGAAAGAGAGTAGGCCTAGTGTGCTTCAACCGGGGATCGAACCATCGACCCCAGACTTCCTAGTCGGACGCTCTACCACTGAGCTAAAGGGAAATTACCCTCCAGCGCAAAGCTGGAAGGCGACCGTGATTTTATGGACGGTTAAAATCTGTCATACATATATCTTCTGATTGAAATGTCGTAGTTATCGCCCCTTTTAGTGTTAAAATAAGTGTTTCAAAAAGAAGGAAGAACGAATGGATGGAGCTTTGGTAGTCCGTAGAAATTGACGAACAACTGTTAAATACAGAATGGGTAGGATTTACCGATGCATTGGGTTTCTATAAAACAGTTTCCTTTATAAATGCGGTTACCTCGATTCTCTGCTCCCTTGCCAGTTCCATGAAACAGACCCTCCTGAGGTACTGGCGGTACCTGTTGAACTCCTTCAGGGTACACACAACCTTGTTATCGTCTGTCAGGAAGTCGTTCTTCAGCAGGTGGCGCCGCATCTGGGGCTGGTTGAAGTGGTTCCGGAGGTGGCGGTCATGAAGGGGGTGGTAATCGTTTGAGAGCACGTGACAATAGGGGTCACTGAGGTCAAAATCATAGTGACGCGAGGATCTGTGTTTCTGTGAAATTGGAGGAAGCAAAAAAGACATCTGACTTTAGTACGAAATGAACGTGCTATATGCTTCTTCTGTCGTTCAAGGGTAGTTGTAGACAACCACGTTTATCATATATATTATTTATGAAAACGGAAAAAAATATTAATCAGTAAATAATTTCTAGCAGCGAAAATGCATAGAATAGATATATAAAACAAATTGAATATGAATTTTTGAACTGCTGAGACATTAGGTATTGTTAATATGATACTGCAAATATAGCCATATTCACTATATATATGAAAATGATGGGGTTTCCCAGACTTAAAAAACATAATTTCAACACTTTCCCATCCGAGGACCAACTTTTGAATAAGCTTTTTTATTCCGTGATGTAATATGCAAAAACAAATCGTATTCCGGAAAAGTGGTCCTCCTTTGGGAAAGTGCTCAAAATAATGAAAAACAGGGATGAGCGAGTTTCTTAAACTGCGACAGGTGTTTCTTT
>JAUMHH010210792.1:0-12759 GCA_032359455.1 Chlamys rubida | reverse complement strand
TAACTTGGCATAGATATTAGTTATATGATGATATTTAATTTGTGAAAGTTTCATACTTATCCCACAATGCCTTTTTTTAATTGCAATACTAGTCTATACGATTTAGTCTTTCTTGACGTATTCAAAGCATAAAATCTCTGGCTTTTGGTCAGCTTAGTATGTCATACGCACCTTTGCCTACTATAAACATTTTACTGAGCCTGTTTTGTCTACATACCTTCATAAATACTTGTTTGTAAGGAAATATTTGGTGATTTACCCCTACCCCTTTTGGTACCCCGAAAACCCACTTTTGGTCCAACTTTTACCTTAGTTTTTTCGCTCGTGATACAGTAAGACATCTTTAAACAAATTAAGGAGGTGATAATCCGGGTATACCGGGCCCCAAAAAGGGCCTTATAGACACTCACCCTTTGAGGCTCCCAAAAGGGGAAGGTAAATTTTCGACTTTTCGGTTATTTAGTTTGGTAAATGGTTCGTGGTCTTACGACCGAGTAACCGGCTAACCAGCTAACCGGCTAAACGTTGACAAATCTAATATATTCTACTCATATCAACAAAAATAAGTCATACCATTTTAATATAATAGCGTGGTGTTCACATGTTTCCCTGTTTGACAGAAATGATTTATAAATAGGGTTTTAAACGGTCATTTCTGTTTAAAACAGGAAAACTAGTGAACACGCGCTATTACATTAAAATGATATTACTAATTTTTGTTGATATTAGTAGAATAACTATATCATTATGCTACATGTATTCCAATTGGTAATGTGTTCAACTGTGTACCGATCTCTGTTTGTACTATTATCAAGTAACATTTTACCCAAGGGCTATATATATTAACGACTCTGAATGCCATTCTGCCCCATCATTGATGTTTTGTTCTTAAATAACAAAAAAATCAAGAACCAATTGTTTCTTATTTACCCTTTTCTCTTAAGAATTTGAGAAAATACATAAATAAAAACTGACTACCTTAAATTTCATAATCGTTACATTTCCCTTTGTTTTAGTAGGATACCATATTTCCATTTTATTTATGAAATTTTGCAATCAATTTGTTACAAGACAGCATGCTTTAGGTGTCCGAACGTTCTGAATAGTTGTGTCCCGTTGACCTATTAAGTATTTAGACTGGGTTTTCTACCTGAAAAAAACTGTAAACTACGCTTTTGTTCCTCCATTGCAACTGTGATATTGTATTTACTTGTCGACTATGACTAAAGACGCAATCTTTGTGTCTGTGGTGAGTTAATAATATCCTTTAATTGATTGGTACCACATGAGGGACAGGAAACACTTACCTCCACGGAGCTCCCGTTGTTGTATTTTGTTATGTTCACGAAACGGTCACTAAACCCACGGTTAGTAGTTAGTGTATCCTAAAACACACAGATAAACAACAGAGTTCATAGTTATTTATTACCATTAATATCTTTATAAGCAAAGCTATGCCAAGCTCATTCAATCAAACCAACATCAAATACAATACTTAATGGTTGATGATTAATGAAGATCTTACAAATGTAAGATTTAATGAAGATGATGCACGTCAAGATTTATATTTATTCTCACCAATATCCAGACAAACTCCATAATATCCCACTTATATCTCACTTGAAAACATTTGTTCTTTATACCACCTTTCCTTATACTGAAACTAGATCATGTCCTAGAGGTTACGTAGATCAGTCGTTTCTGACTAACACTGGCAAACTGGCAATCATCACGCAATAAAAAATAAAGTTTAAATTTACGTTATAGTCCTATGAATTCGATAGCAAGTACTGTAAAAGTGGAAATCTTCGCGTTTGGAAATTTTCACGGTGACAGCTGTTCTGAAATCAATATACATATATTTTATATATCAATGATTTATAAAATCTTTAAATAAATACTTGGCGTTAATTTACGCGAAAAACACGATCATTTGCACGCCGTAAAAATACCTCTTTTACAGTATTTCAACACACTATAGGTTTTCCAACGCATTTGTATTCTAATGAAGCTACATATATGTAAGGAGGGATAAAGGTTGAACAAATAATTTCTACCAGATTATTTAAGTTTTGTCAGTGATCCTAACGCGTCGACCATAGATACATGTACATAGCCATTGGCTGAAGCGTCGAAACGTATTGCATCAGCCGTGAACGCCTGTGCGACCTGTTGGTGAACATCAATAGAGGAATGTTTGGAACAGCAAAACTGCTTTAGTTAATTAGGTGGATTATCCAGATAAACGGAATGACACTTAAGTACATGCAAATGCATTTTGACGGGGTCAAATAAAGATAAATATACCACATCGTTAACACAAACGATGTAAATAGGACTAAAAAATTAATAAATTCCAGACGGAATATTTATTGAGACGTGACCTCTCCTGATCCAGCTGATTAGTATTTATTAGCACACGATTAACAGAAAAGCAAGGAAAATAAAAGAATTCATTTCGTGCTCTTGCCAGGTCATATTAGTTTAGCACAAAGCCATTAAATTTGTTAAGAATTGCTCCTAAGTTCACTTTTGCTTCTTGTGTTATTATTTCATTAAAAAATACTTGCCAAATCTTCTCCTGTGTCAGTGGATTTTTTAAATCTGAGCATACTGTTCATAATATCAGCATTGAGATGAAATAATATGTCATTTCTATCAAACTTACCCTGATCAATACTTGACGGACTTGTAAAGACGATAGCAGAACACCAGCTATTACGAGAGCAGGCAACAACAACCGGTAACGAGTGTGAAAACAACATTTGGTTATTTGAGCTAACATCTCGGTGCAATAAGCAACCTACAATGCAAAAGAATCGAATCAATACCATCTCAGAAAAACAAATGACTAAATACAATACGTCATTTAAAATAAAATGTTAGTTAATGCATTGATGAGTATAATGACAAACAAATGGCAAATGACAGTATATGGCACCGAAAAAAACCTCATATGGTAAGTATAAATGAGATGAAAGTAGTTGTAACCGTTTTGTAATTCATTCGAAATATGACAATTTAGCATTGATATAATTTAATGTGAAAATAAAGGATACGGAGTTAATTAATGGCCATTGTATTATACAAACTTCATAAGAAAACATCATCCTCATCTCAATACACGTCCTTAAATGACCTCAGCTGTTAATAGGACGTTAAACAATATAAAACCAAACCAACGTCGCCCAGTTGTCTCCAAATAGAGTCCAAATTTCACCAATTATGTAACCTCATTAAACCCTGTATCAGATTCGTTCACGATATCAAAAAATGTAAAATATCTCTTATTGCACATAAGTATGAAATGGGTATTGACTGTATAAAAATATCAAAATATCAAAATTTCAAAAGCGGAAGTTTGATATCTGCACCTTTTCCCTTGTTGCTGGTTCTTTTTTTCACATAACATATTTATGGAAGGTCAACACCGCCAATGTCTTTGTAGCTAGAGCTCCCTGATTACGACAGCCTAAAATAATCAAAACAACATTTTTTCTTACCTCGACTGACAACTTTTAAATCAATCATCTTGCTAATTGGAGGTTGTTTTTTTACGTATATTTGACTAATAGTCTAATTGTTAAAATGTCTTCAAAAGTGGGAGAGGAGGGAGCGGATATGTTGTCTGTTTTAATGAGTTTTGTTTAAATTGTAATTCAGAAACAAGGTTTCTCTGACCTGACAATAGCTTGATGTATATACAATGTGGTTTGTTTTGTTACTTGACCCTGTACTTTACAGTCAAATCAATTGAAGTATGTCACATACATCTCAAAACATATAACAAAACCACACGACAACCTCGGCCAGCGAACACTTACCCGTCCTGCATTTGTCAAACAGTTCCGCAAAGATGTTTTGACGTAGAAACCGGATCGAGTTCTGTGTTTGTTTTACGTATTAGTTTCTCATTTGCGCATGCGTAGTTGTCAAACTGTGATGCATTAGTAGACTGGTACGGTATTTAGTAAGGCCTCGTTGGGTTGAGATATGGCGGAAACGTAATGTTTGGGTGGCAATGATCACGTGACATGAACTCGACATCCCATGGCTGCCACCATATTGTTTCCAGATGTTGATGCCATATACACTAAAGCATTTTATTGTTTATATGTTTGGAAAATTAGTAACAGTTATCGAATTAAAAAGATTAGTACATGTAACAGTTAGTTAGTTGATTAAAGACCCAGCAACGATCAAGTCATATCGGGCCAGACAACAACGATCAAGTCATATCGGGCCAGACAACAACGATCAAGTCATATTGGGCTAGACAACAACGATCAAGTCATATCGGGCCAGACAACAACGATCAAGGACACGAAACATACTACACTAAAAGGACACTGAATGGTAAATGTTAAAAAATGCATTGTTAGTACACAGCAAATCGGTCAGATATTTGAGCATTAAGTAGCATTCTGTTCCGTGTTATGATCCTATAACACGGAATAAGATAGCAGACAAAATGAATAACGCGTGTTTAATGCTTATATTAAAATGGGTTTTTTTTTTGGTTTTTTTATTTTCATTTCTTAGTTCGCGGTGTTTGTTCAAGATGTCTCATGGAATTGCTCGCGGAATGTTGTCTCGTGAATTTCCCCATAAAAATAAACACAAAAATATCGATACTATTTCCATAATTTAATCAACCAAATTATTCAATTCACATTTTATATGAGTGTTTTCAAAATTTCAAATTTTATGAAAGTTATCGAATTACAAAGATATAATGGCTGCAAGTTATACATTGAATGACGTTGATTAACACTAACAAGATCTTTGCAAGGAAAAACAACTTTTGTGTAATTTTTCAAAAGGGACGGGGAAATATTCATTGGTATTTCTACTGATTCACTTGCGCGGTAATAGGACCTTGAACAAAATAAAACAAAACGAATCATCGTTGTATGATTGTGGACTCATAACCCAATGTTACCTTCTAATAAAAAGAAAGAATGTCCCGCAGCATGTCGTACAAGGCAACAAATGTGGGACCTCCTGCAAAATCGGGGGTTTTCTTCTGTGTCACTTTTTTAGGGAACATGGGACATTGAAGAAACCGAAATTGATTTGCTGCCACCATTGTAACATAGAATTTATATGTCTCCCCTCCTGTTTCCGGTGGTGTCTCCCTAGGCATTCGTCTTGATCGGTTTTGCGAGAAAGTTTATCCAAATGAACAATAAAAAGTCTCCTGCAGGAAGTCAATTTCCTTAACATGCGTTCAACAATTTAAAGAATTAAAAAAGCGTTTTCGATGATGTATATGTTTCATTTTTGTATCGCACATTTTCATAGAAAACAGATAATTTTATTTCGTAACATGATTGTATATACATGTACACCCCTTTAGGTCGGGGATCGAGAAAAAAATACACCTGCTGTTACCCTGCATGTATCGTAAGGTAAGAGGCATCTCCTGTAGGACCACCTGCAGAATTGGGATTTGCTTTTATACCCCTATTTGGGGATACGAAAGCGACCAAAATAAACCTGCTACAACACCCTTTGCAAAATTTGAGATCTTTATATTTCTCTCTTCATCAAACTACCTTTATTCTAACGCCTTGCTTGGCAATACCTCGTTCTTTTTTGCTTTTATGTTTAACGTTCGCCCAGATGAGGAAGGCAATAGGTTCTGTCCCCAGGCCGGGACATACATGTACCAAAGTCCTTAAAAATGGTAGTTGTTATTGTCTGTTTAACATTCAATATTAAGGGAAATGGCAACATGTCTTTTACCCGTTGTCAGTTTGATATGACAGGGCGAAATGTTGTGTTCTTCAGCATGGTATTACAGTGAGATAGCACTATAAAGTCGGCATCAGATCCGCGCTATCAATTTCGTTAACGTTATCAACGTTACAAACCGTTTTCGATGATGTATTTGTTTCATTTTTGTATCACAAAATTCATAGGGAACGGCTTATTTTGTTTTATGACCTAATTGTATTGTAAACTAAGCTTCTCTTTTAAGTTCATATACTGTTAGAGTCGAAATGTTGGCGATTGGTATATATTTTCTCGCTGCTTATTCAGCGCGACAGTAAGCAAGCGCGAATATCTTGACACACCGAGATATGTATTTCAGCGGCGTTACAAACGCGAAAATGTCCATATCGCGAAATCCCTGCAGATTCGGGGTTGGTTGGTTGTATAGGGTCTAACGTCCTATCAACAGCTAAGGTAATTTAAAGACGTGCCTCCATGTGTGTTGTGCATGTGTGCAGGAGGCAGGGTACAATGGTGTATATGCCTCATTGTGTAACTACAGTGCGGATCTGATGCCGACTTTAGAGTGCTGAACGTTAAGCAGGGAATAACAGCTACCATTTCAAGGACTTTGAGTATGTCCCGGCATTTGGACAGAGTCCATTGCCTTCCTTACCTAGACGAATGTTCATCATTCAGGCCAAAGGTGAGGTGTTGCCAAGCAAGGCGCTAGGAAATAAAAGGAACTTATAGAAGTAGAGAGAAATAAATAGATCCCAAATATTGCAATAGGTGCAGCAGATTCATTTTTGGTCGCTTTAATGTCCCGAAGTTTAGTGCTCAAAAACAATTCCCCAATTGTGCAGGGGGTTTCCGCATTAATCGCTTCTTACGATACATTTCTCGATCCCCGACCTGCAGGGTTTGCTTTATTTTGTTGAACGTCTAAAGCTAAGGCCATCATAGGAAGTGCCTCGACGTGTGTTGTGTAAGCATGTATGTGTGCCGGAGACAGAGTATGTTGGTGCACTTGCCTCCATGTGATAGCGCGGATATGATGCCGACTTTATAGCGCTATCTCACTGAAATACTATGCCGAAGAACCCAGGACAGCATTCCGCCCGGTCACATTGGGGAATTGATTGGCCTGCTGTACCACATGTAATTTTAGTAAGAAGCGAGCACTGTGAAGGGTCCTCCAGTATTTTGAGTTTCATAAACAAACAAACCTCTGTCTGCTGTTCCCAATCCTTCACTTGCAATACTTAATATACCCATTATCTGCTCTCCCTTCGTTTCCTTTTCGGCGTTGTGTCGCTAAAGACCCCCTTTTATGGCCCTAGCTAAAGAAAGCAAAAAAAGCAAACCAGAGCTATATGACATTGACTTCAACTTGACAATTAACATAGTGTTATGTCCAGTGTAGTACACACTTAACATAGTGTTATGTCCAGTGTAGTACACAATTAACATAGTGTTATGTCCAGTGTAGTACACACTTAACATAGTGTTTTGTCCAGTGTAGTACAAAGAGTAGTATGAGCTTTCTCCTATCGGCAATTAAATCACAGGTATGTTCATAGAATGCAATTTTAAATTATTGAGAAGGAAACGGTTTTGATATTTTGTGCACTAGTTCGAGTTCAAAAATCAAAACAAATAATTTAAACTCAAGTTGAAACAATTTCTATATTTCTCTTTATATTATAAAATATCTGTAGCTTTTATGTTGCTATCTTTAGTTAATTAATATCGCAGCATATTCACAAAGTAAAACGTCCATACTTGTATAATATATAGATTTGTTACAGCCACAAGGTTCGTTATTACATTGACATTAATAATGACATCCATAGACATAACGTTATCCACACATAAATTTAAACTGGGGTGCAATAAAGACGTTCGTGCGAAATGCGTATACGCTCGATAGTTGAAACGGAGGGACTGGAAGCGAAAAACGCACGCGCTTCTTTATGACGTCACGCCTGGTTGAATGTACGTGACCCGTGTATAAAGATCGTGTAATAACTATGAGTTACACACCCAGACACATGATAACATCATCAGCGCGCTGTTCTGTCTGTTGAACCGTATACAAAACCTGCACTTTTTTGTTTTCTCTGTGCCCGTGTTAAGATATTTTCCATGAGAAAACTACATACATTCTTGGGTTTTTAAAGCTCGTCTCTCACACTGATGCATTTCATCAAAAGTCTGGTCAACTTTATAAGACTGAAGAAAAAAATAACTTGTGAACATTTTCCCGATGTGTAATAATAAAAGTTTTCAGATGAGGATTTCTTCTCGTTGTGAACAGTAGTTTTGTTTTGTAACATTTTTTTCAAGTTTGGCTCCGTATTTTGGAGAAAGAAAAGACAACTCTTTAATGAAAAATTACAAGTGAAAATGTAAATCGAAAACATAATATTTTAACTATTTTAAATTTGTATAAGTTTTGCATTTACCTAAACCAATACTATTTATTCAAATGTCAAGATTTATAATTATGATAATAATTCGAGGTTCTTATATACCGCTTTATCACAACCAAGTTTATATAGGTCGTCTCAAAGCTTAAGCGGTTCACAAATTATTATCCGTGGTTATAGGGCCTTCGCAACCAGCCAAAATCTTTCTCAACTCCCTGAGGAGCATACAGCCGGTGTTGGCATTTCGGCGCTCACAGCTAGCATTCAACAATTCTTGTACTGCCCAACCACTTACTCATTTGCAGCTGAGTCGACTGGAGCAAGCGGAGTAAAATATCTTGTTCAAAGATACAGCACAGTGCCGTGATTTGACTCGAACCCGTAACCCTTCAGTCCTACCGCTAGAATACCGTGCCTCCAATGATTTCTAGATCCATCATTCCTTCTTTTTTTTTCGACATGTGCTAAAATTATCTGTGACATTACCGTCCTGTAAACACAGCTTTAATCAGGTGTTTTAGAATAATTTAAAGGGGCTATTTAGAGGAATGACAACCTGAAAGTCGAGTCAATTCTGAAAATATATATCTCCTAACGAAAGTTTACGTGGTTCATAATGACATGACTTGAGGCCAACGTTCAGTGTGGTCAGTTTCATCTTTTGGAAAAGCCGGTGATAAAAATAGCTTCGACCGAAATAGCCCAATATCCGAGATTTTCAATGAGAAGTTATGAGTCTGAGTTCACACATACACAATACACATAGCAAGCAAGTATTATAAGTAGCATGATCGATGTGTACCTCTAATCAGATATTTCTGTTCACAGTTGGATTCGAATCAAACCGAACAGGTTCAATTAGAGCATGCACGCACTGAGAGGGTGCCGCAGGGAGAATTTCAAACCGTAGAAAGTACGATATCAATACATTTAAACGTAAAATAGATCACTCATTTATAACGATGTTATCGATGCTGTTGGAAGATGATTTTGATTAGAAATAGATGCATATACTTGTTTTCAGAGAGGCTCGGCAAAAAAAGCGAGAAGTTACCTTTTCTTCTCGGCTGGGAAGACCTTTTTGTTAGCAATACATTCACCGACAGCTGCCACTAAAACGTACGGCTGTACATTACTGATTAAAAACGCCTAGAAAACATTGTCTCTTGTTAATTTCTCGACATGTCGTTCATAAGGAGTATCAAACTATATAATCATGAAGAGTTTTGTGACAAGGTCATAAAAAACTTAGTTCACTAAATTGTCCCTTTAACGAAGATGACGTTACGTCGTAAGCAGAAGGTCAGTATACCGAAATAAAAGTTTCAGCAAATTTACGACACCCAAATCATATTCATTATCATTCTATGTAATGGTAAAATTGTCATCAGGACATTACATATATACGATATTAAGGGTGTTACGCGTCAAGCTGGAAGCCGTTGTTTTTTGGTAATTCACTTTGGGACTTGTGCGGTTTTCGGTCTTTTGTTGCTTTCTTCTTGTGGTTTTTTAAGTGCGTTGCCAGCATCACTCCTTGTCACGCGTTCCATTATGGTTCCCATTGCTCCCATCAAATCTTGAAGTGTACGGGTTTTTTCATCAAGTAATACCTGCAATTTTTTCCTTTCGTTTTCACTTGCTTCCAGTTCTTTGCTTTTCAAATCCAATTCTTTCTGAAGAGTCTCTTGGTCTTTCTTGCTTTTTTTCAAAATTTTGTCCTTCTCTGCCAAACTTTGCTCCAGTCCAGCGCAATCATTAGATAGTTGTTCTATTTTTTCGTTTAAAATTGTTATGTTGATTGCCATATTTTCAATTAAACCGTTTAGACGATCGATTTTCTCTCCTTTTTGTCTCAGTTCTTCATCGATTTTCTCTCCTTTTTGTCTCAGTTCTTCCTCTACAGTACCAATTCGTTCTTGGAAATCCTGTTCTAATCGTGCCTCCGTTTCTCTCAAATTTCGCTCTAATTGATCCATTCGGTTTTGGGTTCTTGTGTTTTCTGCATCATTCTGTAACCAATATAAATTCATTAAATATACTTCTGTTCTCGTAAACTATAAGTATTTATTATTACCTCAGAGTTTAATCTTTCACCCTCATAAACGTATACGTCATTTAATTACAGATGTAGGAATGCACCTACTGACGTTTTACGTTCTGACAAAGGTACAAGATCGGGACTAAAACTTGAACGAGAGGACAACCAGAACCAATGACAATTCAAAGAAGAAAACAGTAAAATTACAGTGTTATATGTAGATGTACATCCGAACATTACAATAAAAAAGATTTTAAATAAGTATTTAGTAAACGAATTCTTTAAAAATTACATAGCATCATAATATGTTCCAAATCAATCCCTTTTAGCCCCTGTCTTGATGGCTCCCATAAAAAAGTGTCTTTAATCTATACTTCTTTATCATAATAAATACTGACTGGGAATGACTACCTTGATACTTCAACTACATATTTAATTTTCCACACTTCTGTTGGAGAAAGAGATATACGGCCGAACTGTTTTCATGGATGCGACCATCAGAACAGATACTACATATACATGTGGTCCTACATATGTTTACCGGAGTTCTTTTTCGATTTTTGTTGGTATCTTTTCATGTCAACTGTTCGAGATCTGACATTTTACTCGACTTTAAGTGTATAACGAGGTCATTCAAATGCTCATATAGCACTCACCCTGACTACATACTTAATATATACCGTCAATATACTAATGTTTGTATGTGTGTATATATTAACAAAATAACTTACATGTACACGTAAATGTATACTTCCTTGATTCAAACCCGCTGTTAATTGCACGGCTTCAGCTGAAAATAGCAAATTAAGGTATATTATATATTAAGGTATATTATATAACCTGTTTTCATTGGAAAATTGTTCTGTATACTATATATGTATGTCATTGCCCATGCATGAATTCTATATATTTCTGATGTAAAGGGAATGGAATGACTGGCTTTGTTCACACATTTTGCATAAGGTATAACCGCTCTTGAATATAAAATATGAAAAACTGATTTTGTTACCTGAGTATCAACTGTTTTGAATAACTTTTGAAATATTTAAAAATGGCCATATAACAAAAAAAAAGGGCTTTGTTTTGAAGTTCAAAATAATCATGAGCATGTCAAATTTTGTTTAAGTGAATAAATTGGTGTGGAAATCCACAGCGTTCCTACGTATATAACTTCAAACCGAGGCTGACAAAATGTATCTTGCTAATGCAGGAAAAGTTACCTTGATTTCGAGTTCAGGAGGGTAATTATCTTACGTTTATGCAAGCATTGGGAATATGAAATGCTTCATAGAGATGTAGAGTATAGTTCAGAACTGAGGCTTGACAAATTCGATACCTAAATAACATATGAGGTAAAATGATTGAGTCTTTCCCCACCTCTTCCTTTAAATTTTGATGAAATTCGATATTAAGATTGTAATTACAAGCATGAATATGGTAGCACTTTGTGCAAATTAAATATTTGTATGCACTTCCTTGTCAAGGTTTTTCCGAGCTGGAGGCCACCGAATGATCTTGTGTGGAGCTATCTTACATGGGTGTCCTACATCAGTGTGTTCGTTGAGGGGTGGGAGGGGCGCAAGAAAAAAGTAAATAACGTCAAAGAAATTTGTTAATGGTTATATTTTGTGATAATGATATAGACATGGTAACATATATATACCTACCTGCAAGTGGCTGCCTTAGGGATCTTTTCGCTAAGGAACGAGTGTTGGATGACATAGTATCTAATTTTCTCTTGTACAGGAATAGTTTGTTTTGATGATCAGTGGGCAAATAATTTCCAAGCAGATGATCAGTTAGAAATGTACTGTTTGCTGTAAATAAAAACAAGCACAGTGTTTGTTTTATACTAATATATATCCACGTGTCTACGTAAACGAGAGTCAATACCCGGTAGATTATGGATTTATTATCGATTTACCGTTTTACCCCGTTAGATATCCTTTTCTCTTAGCAAAATACACTAATTATCTCAGCAAAATTATCTTGGAAAATGTAAAAATATGTCGACATAATTTAAAGGTTATTGCGACATATTCATAAATTACGTCGACGTCTTCTCATATAATGTCGACATCTTTTAAAAATTATGTCAACCTAGGTAACTCGCAAGTCGAAAGTCGATGGCATGACATTGTCCGAGAAAATTTTGCAGAGATAATGATCACGTTAGTAGGTAACTCATGTTATCATGTTAATGCTCAGATGTGACACTTATTTGCAAAACGAGCAGTTAACAAATCGGTCCCCAAGAAAGTATCACGTGACTTATATTGCTGATATACATTATGTACAAAACCGAAATTAAGGCTAAATCGTTTTTAAAAAAACAAATTATTAAAAGCTATAATACACCACGTGATATATTTTTGGAAAATGATTGGTTAACTACTCGTTTTGTTTTGAATAAATAAGTGGCTATTCGATGTCACATCTGAAATATGCCACCAAACCTTGACCCCACTTTTCTATATATATAAGATCTTAAATGAGTTTCCATTTCATGTGAGATTTATGAAACGAGTCTAAGAATTTTTCAATTTAGCAAGCCTCTGGCGAGCTAAA
>JAUMHH010210770.1:2550-12760 GCA_032359455.1 Chlamys rubida | reverse complement strand
GCTCACAGCTAGCATTCAACAATTCTAGCACTGCCCAACCACATACTCATTTACAGCTGAGTAGACTGGAACAAGCGAAGTAAAGTATCTTGCTCAAAGATACAACACAGTGCCGTGCCATGACTCGAACTCGCAACCCTTCGGTCACGAGCCCGGCGTCCTACCACTAGACTACCGTTCCTCCGATAGTTACTTGTCTCTGAAGAGTTCTCTGCAAATTGATACCATGATATACAAATTATTTTTTCATTCAATTTACAGGGTTCAGGGTCCATCGAAGTTCGGCAATTTCATATAGAATATTTGGAAAACACACCAAAAATGAAATTATATAGTATCTTTTTGTTTGTTTTTGGAACAATGGTAACTTGATGTTTCCTTTTACTATGTGTTTCAGTTTGAAAATTTTACTTTGGTTTTTTTGCTGAAATTTAGAATGGATGTGGTCATATATTTAAGGCAATTACGGGTTTGGAAAGTCTTTGTTATGCCTGAGTTTTTTCCTGAACAGTGAAGACTACATCCGATGCGTATACTGGTGTACTTTGGAGAGTGTACAGTCACAGTGGAGGTTGTGACTAAGTACCAATTTGTAAGGTCACAGAGTAAGGGAGCTAATTGTCTATTAGCTATAGGGCTGCTTTACACTTCCTCTGCTATCTGTTACAGTCCATTGAATTCTACATCAGATACAAAATGGCCCGCTTGTGTGACTGCCCCATGATTAGGCAGGAAGTGTGTACTTCCTCACTGGGACCTCTTCCTTCATTTCTAGAGTGTTCCAAGTGGGAAAGAATGGAAAGTCATTCGGGCATGAAGGTGTACATGGATTGTCTCAAAAACAGGACGAATATATAGTACACCTCCGATGGGGTTTGTTTAGCACATATCAAAAACTGGAGTAAGAGTACACATTTGATGGGGTTTGCTTAGCACAAATAATCAACCTTATAGCCCCTATTGATAGGATCGCAGTGACACCATGCAAGCATCTGGTTAGTTTTATAATAAGGATACACTTTTATTGAATATTGTCTGATTTTCGGAAGGAATTTGTCCCCATTAATTAATGCTTGACTGCATTAAAATCATTGTTTTCTGTTTGATAGATTTGAAAAATCTTCATTGTGTTAACTTTTGTTTTCTCTCTGGTAAAGCTGACAAATTGTTTACATGCTGAACTTTGTCTTTGTTTTCTCTTTGATTAAAATAAAATGAGAAATTGTTTACAACCCAACTGATAATGATGCTTCTGATATCTTTCATTAAATTATAAAATGACAAACTGTTTACAGACCAGCTAACATTGGTTCTGTTTCCCTTTGATTAAGCTGACCGATTGTTTACAGATGATCTCATCATTTGCCAATGATCTCATCATTTGCCTAATTTTAAAGCTGACAAATCATTTACAGGGAAGGTGACGTTGACCATTTGTTTCTTTTGAGTAAGATTACAAAACATTTTGATGCCTTGAAGTTGATGTTCTAAATTTTATTAAGTTGACAAATCATTTACAGTTGACCTGACATCTGACAGATCGTTTACAGATGACCTGAGGTTTGGTTTCTTTGATTAAGCTGACAAAACTTTTACAGATGATATAAAGTTGATATTTGGTTTCTTTTTTAATCAAGCTGACAAATCGTTTACAGACAAGCTGACGATAATGTGTATATAAATGAGAACAGTGAATGTATCTATTAAAGAATGATTAAACTTGCTGGGCTGTGAAAGTATAACAGTAAATGTTATGATGATCGTAACTGGTGGTTGAGAGACTGTTTTATTGTACGGAGAACGTGTAGAAATGATTACCTATCTATAATGTGTCTATAAGAAATTAAACCTTTCACCCTTATGCAACTTTAGTAGACTCTCCCATGCATTGATCTGGATGAGTCAATTATGGTCTACAGTGGTAAAAGGGGGTAACAAGAACCGTAACAGGGTTTAGTGACCCACTGTCCTTAATCACGTCATTATTCTCTAACTACAATTAGCTGTAGATAGGTAACAGACTTTTCATGATCCACCGTTGTGAAAAGTTGAACTAAATAAATGATGATGCGTACAGCTGATCGCGTCGGTGTGTGAGAAGCGATTGGAGGTGGTTAGTTTTATGGTTGGGTCTAATGAAATACATTTGTTTTTGAGGTAAAACCAATATGCTCTAATGTAATTTGTAGATAAATGGATTCATTTTGCCAGTTGCATATGAAAATTGATAGAAATCGCATGCAATAGTGTACGTCAGTTGTAAACACATAGAAGTTGTATACAATCTGCACATGTGCACCGAGTGACACCGTGGTGGCGAGTCCCTGCTGAGTGAGGTTTTTGTTAGAATATCGTTTGATGTGGGATGAAGTGAGATAGTTTGAAGTGTATGATGATCTGTGTATGATGAATCGGTAGTAGCGTGTGCCTGTCACAGCAATCTTACTACGAAACCACAGCACCCAGATTAGCGGTTAATCGTCCTCGGTGGCTCGGAAGGTCATCCTGACGGAAGTGGGAATGGAGATGAACAACCGCAGAGGGAGACTTCACACATAATCCTTACTGTTAAACAAGTGCAGGCCTTGCGTGGCTAGCTGATCTGACACTTTCTAAGTATACACCTTAACAATACAGGGTGTATGTGTCGGGTATAGTATTCCCTGTAAGGACAGAATGATCACGTGTCGGTGCAGAGTGTTATTCAAAAGACCAAGCCTCCAAAATGTTGTAGGTCACTTTTTTTTCATTGAATTCAATCATGTCACATCTTTGCGATTAATTTTGTGTAAAACTTAAAAGATATTGAAAAATTTTGTAGGGATGGAAATTAAGATGTATTTTATAAGACCAAAAATTATGCAGGTTTTATGTATCCTGCTTTCTTTCTTGACAGTCTACGGTTTTTGTCGAGTATTTGTGAAATTCGTACAAAGGACCAATACCTTAGGTGGTTGCATGTGCACTTATTTTTTATTTTCATTTTTTACAATAACAGTTATGCACCTTTCTAAAACCCATTTATAAATTTTGTCCAAATAGATATCCTGATTTATCCTTAAATACAAATTGATTGTTTTTTTCGGAGGGGAGGGTGACAAGGGGTTTTAGTTAACCAGTGACTTATAATATGAGTTCCAGCTCCTCTTAAAATGGTCCAAGCTAAAATGATTGATTTGGCTTTGAATGACATAGCAGAAGAAAATTTGAAAAGATTTGAGAATTAATGGTTCATGTGGTATAAGAAATGTTCCAACATGTCTCAGTGTGAGTTTTAGTCTCACCCTGCCAAACCTGATTGTAATTAATTCATGGTGACTGTAGAAGAACCAGATTGCAATGGTGATTGTTGTACTGGTGTAGTTGTGGGTGAAATACTGGGAGAGAGGTGGAGGGGTCACTGTGCCAGCTAAGTACACGGTAGCAGACGTAAACCCCCAACATGCTTCTCTTTTGTGTGAAGTACAGGCAAATATATAGCCACTTTAGCTCAATGGCCTCAGAGAAATGCATCTTTATGTAGGAAGACCCACTCAGTTTTGATTATGGAAACTTCCATCAGGTTTTTACAATAATTGAAGATGTTGATATCATAGCTAGTTTTAACAGTGATTTACTGGACGTTTGACTTCAGTCAGCACTTGACAAGTTATACAATGTTCCTTGTCTGATCTTGCCAATGACCTTGATGTGTCTGCGTGTACGATGTACTGCTTCCATGTACTGCTTCGCTGTATCAGCAGGAGTCAGAAGATCAGACACAATTTCGCATTAGCACATATTATGAAGGTTGTTTGTAATTAAATTGAATATCGTTTATTTAAAAACTGGCACATTTTATACTACAATGCACTATTGTTACATATACTGTGTGACTACATGCACGTCTTTCAAGTGACGCATTAGCTAAAATGATTTACATGTGTTTTAGGTCCTATATCTTGACTTTGCAATTAATTTACGAGCTCTGTTTCCCCTATATTGTATATGTTTGACCTACTGCCTCGCACAATGTCGCCTGTATTTTATTATCTACAGTCGTATTTTCGGACTACCTGTTGCTCATCACTTCTTGCTCATTGTAGAACTATCCCCATCTGTCAGACACGGAATCTTCAGCTCAATTTTATACAGTATTTGTCTCACCTGTGTTATATGAAAATAGCTGCAGTGACACTACATAATGTTTTAATCAGTCTTTTCAAATTTAATTTGGAAAAATTTGCATACAATAATCCTGTGGTTGTTTCCTTGTTTTCAAGGCTCATTAGAAAAGTTTGACGGGATCTAGGCAATAATGCTATCAAAATGTTGATGTTAGACAGAAAAACCTGAACCAATCATGAAAGTCCATCGTATCACAATGCCCTGTACCACTGCACATATTGAAGCTTAACACTTTAGAAACTGATTTTTCTGGCATAAATAAAGCATTAATAAATAGTTTCAGCAAAGACACGCATACCTTACAGTGACTTCATGAAAAAGTGATAAAGATGAAATAAACAAAAGCAGAGTTCTGAGTGTAAAATTGTGATGGGGCTCGACCAGGATTCAAACACTTAACCTCAGACTGCTCCAATCTCTACCTGGTCAACAGAACTATCCTGGCTAACTGTGCCACATTTAGGTTGAAAGAGGAGGTTGCTGTATACGAAAAAACAGTGGAATTCTCTAGTGTCTTACCAGCAATGGGACAGAGATCCATAACAGTGTGCCATGGCATTGTCTTCCCCTCCCAATCACTTGGGTGTATTGGTAGTCTCAGTGATACCGATGCCAATGTATGGCCCCAGGCAGTGGTCTTCACTGGGATTGGCAACGAATTTGAATCTCTCCTTGTGTTTTATGACACTTTAATAATGATTGTTTTAAAATGGCATTATGTCGAGATTGGAAATTCATTTAGACCTTGGTAGATTGGCTCTTTTAATACCATGGTAACATAATACCGTGGTAACATACACATATATGCACTTGGATCTTCTGTTAACCGTATCATGAAGTATTCCATTTTTGTTGTGGAGAAAAAAAAATAAAAACGGCTTGGAGATGTGCTGTCTTGAGATTAAGATTTCCATCTTAAACTTTTACATACAGTTACCATGCAATATTAGGATCCAAAATGGCAAGCAATTGAATGACATGGACAAAGCTGTTATAATTAATTGTAGAAGAAATACATCTTTGCAAAAATTTGAAGTTCATGATAAGGTAGTTTAAGATACCTCGTAGGTATGCATTCACATTCAATGACTTTTTTAAAAAAAATATCAGATTAAAGTTTTTTTTATAAAAAATCACAAGATAAGGCACACAAGTGTTTGACCTCTGAACTCTAATAACAATCCAGATTTGAGATCCATGTCTGTATGCTGTTTGTCTACCTGTGCTCTTGTTGTGTTACGGTGGTGCCACCCCTTTAGCAGCGGAGTGGCAGTTTCTGGGCTAATTCGGCAGGAGTGGTAGACGATTGCTCACGGAAGGAAAGAGTTTATGTGGCTTGTTTAACTCTGTTAATTTATTGTGTAACATGTTAATGTATTTGGGAAATAATTCAGCTTAAATCCAAACCTCTGCTTGCTGAGCTCAACACAAGATTGGAAAAAGATGTCTCCCGTATCTGAAGAAGGCGCTATCAGTTAGTATCTATAGCCCCATCAGTACATCATCCAACGTAATGCCTCAAGGTAGTTGAATTTAAAACCTGGTATATACGATTATAATTAATAAAAGCAATACAAAAAGAGGGGTATTTGGGATGTGAGCAGGGGTCAGGTAAAACCACTCCCTAACCAGTTCTTAATTAAACACAGCTGCTTGCACCGACAGAGGGGATCAAACAATTGTAAGCCACAAAGTAAAAATTGAAAAGCTTCTAGATGTTACTCATCTTGGGTATCACACATGTGGTTGTTAGTACTGTGGTGGCTACCCACACACAAACAATGTACCTACAATATGTCTATATACAACTGTGGTAAGTCAATTAGTCCCACACTTCCGGCCTGAGTCCTCTCAGCTCTATTTCTGACCTTGACAAAACAGAAAATAACAGGAGAGTGTGTAATATATGCCCAGCTAATGGATAGAAGTGTGTTTATGACTGTAGTAAGTTTATGATAAGTGTCCGGTGAAGCGTGTGCTAGTGTGTGAAGGTGTGTGGGAGGGGCAGGTGAATTGACCATGCAGGTATATACACTAACGAGCCGCTGTCGACCCACAGGTGTATATGTACATACAGAGTAAGGCATGGGTGGGCAGTACATTTTAATTACCTGCAAGATGACTTTACAATCCTACAAGCTGTGCCATATACACAAATAAAAAAACGATTTCTGCCAGATCTATTATATCTCCATTAACGTACTATGATAAGATTATTGCCGCAAATTGGCCCACACCACAGTCAGTTTGATGTCATGATTACATAGCAGTAATGCTGTATTTGATGATAGTAAGGAAGCAAGGTGGGCCCTGTTTACCGGTCCTGTCCACAGATCAGGGGGTCAGTGTACTTCCGGCTATAACTTGCTTAGTTGTACCCGAGCTTTTGACAAGTCTGGTGAACCACATGGCCCCGTTTCCATGCAGTTTATGGAGCAGTCACAGAAGGTGTGATCTGACAATAGGGGTCAGCCAGCCACAAAGGGCTACCAATTGCTCCTTAAAGGGCCTCGGAAGTGGCCCAGTCTAAGAGGAAGGCATTCGCTATATCATGTAGTTTTATTCCCACTTGAACATGATCCAAAAACAAGTTCACTGAAAAATTGAGTCTGATATGATTAAACTTTTATTACACACATTGATGGCCTCCCAACAAAACTTTTGAATCTTGGGAAGCTAAAGGGTCTGTCACACAATACCGATGTACCTCGCCGGGACTAAACCGGAGCAAAAAATATAACAACGGAGAAAAAATCTACAGAGCTCCGGCGAGAAAGCACTTGAAAAATCAAAATTGACTGTGGCAATACCGATGTAGTACGGCTTTCCCATTGTGATACCATTGTTCTACCGTTGTCCTTCCGATGTAAGAGCCGATGTGCCACCTTAGTGTTACCTTTGCGCCGCCGATGTTATACAGAGGCGCTGCCGTTGTTCTAACGAGGTGCCACCATTGACAGGAGCTGTAGCGGAGTGATACTGTTGCGCATCGCTAAGAGCGGTAGTACATCATTAGTACATCGGCGATGCATCACATCAGTACTACTTCGGTGGTATTCAGTTAAGTACTATGGTATCACATCGGTACCAGTACGGTACACATTGAGGCCACCAGAGAGCCGCCGATCTATTATGGGGCGCTACCGGTGCTCTACCGACATTAACGAAGCCATATCGGAGTACTGCCATTATAGTCCCGTTGCTCACTCCGGCAGGGCAACGGTCGCCTGCCGTTGCTAAATTTTTCGCTGATGTTCTGACGATGTACTACCGTTCTTAGCGATGTGATACCGTTGCGCTGCCGTACTAGCACCGATCCCCGAAAATCACCAAATTTGTGCTCCGGTATAGCTATGGTCACCCAAATCGGCTAGGTGTGACAGGCCCTTAAACTTGGTGTTTGTAGGTCGAACACTATAGTACTGTGGACTTCTACGAAACTTATCTAGGCGGTCGACACCATGGTCACAGACACACTGTACAGTACCTTGTGTTAATTATAACTTATAGAACATGATTTTCTACTTATGTTGAAATAAATAAAATATTTAAAAAAAGTTGTATTTATAGTTTAATACTGAAAAGGCAGTGTTAGTGTCTGGATAATGCCCATTTCCAGTGTTTATCAGCAGTACAGCATGTCAGATCTAACAACAACAAGACTTCAAGAATACTGTCCCATCTTGTATATTCGACTTAACAGGAAAATAACTTTGCTTGAACTGATGTTTTATATATCACAATGTACTTGATACAGATAAAAACAATCGGAAATCGTTATATGGTGGGGTATTGTAGGTTGTCTGTGAACAGAGGATGGACTTTGAACAGAAATATGTGTTGCATATACATACACTGTGAGATGTATACAAACTTGTTTGTGGACCTAGTGGTTATTGGACAGGGCTGGGATACTGTGGGGTATATGGGGGTCGCTAGCTGTTCCTGGACAGGGCTGGGATACTGTGGGGTATATTGGGGTCGCCAGTTGTTCCTGGACAGGACAAGGATACTTTGGGGTATATGGGAGTTGTCAGTTGTTCCTGGACAGGGCTGGGATACTGTGGGGTATATGGGGGTCGCCAGTTGTTCCTGGACAGGGCTGGGATACTGTGGGGTATGTAGGGTCACAAGAAGCTCATGTACACATTGGCTGACTGGTGACATACAACAATATAATGTAATGTATACATATACAGTTGACTGTCGGGGGTGGCGGTCATACTTGACTGGACCGCTGAATTAGGTGTGTAAACATCGATATGTATACCAAGTGACCTGTCCCAGTGGGTATTTTATTGTGCTGGTCAAGTTGCTTTCATGACTGATCTGGGAGGTCTATATACCTATAAATGTGTCTCCCACGGGCAGGTTTTACGTCACATCCCCTAGCCCCACGCCAAGGATGATGCTGGTCCCTGGGTCAACTGTACCTGCTCAGATTTAAGCTGGAAGGTTTGGGAGTTTAATGTTTAAGGTTTTGAATATTAAAAGATTTGAGCTGAAATATTGCAAGTTAAGGGATGAGAATATTAACTGAAGTTAAAAAATAGTTCCTATTGTATGTAATAAGGTACCTGATGTGACGGAGTAATGTCAGGGACTGGCAGTGTTCTATGACTTGTGTTAGGTTGTACACCCACACTCAGACAAATGGAACTAATGAGAAATTTGATATAGGAAACACTGCAGCCAGTCCGTAATGATAAATATTTTGTGCTTTTTCCTGTTAAGACTGATAGCCATTGATAATAATAAATCTCAGATGCTTTTTCCCTTTGAGAGTGTTATAGTCCCTAAAAGCTGAAGCAGTGTCTATGACATGTTGAAAGTTGTTGAATCATCCCCAGAGGTCCATCATGACTAAGTCTGCACCAGGTCAAACCGGGGACCTCAAGGTTCGGGGTGTTGTGTTGTACCTCGGTGCACCCGAACCCAAAGTACTGTACGAGACAGTACATGGGGAACAGATCATGGTTTTAACAAGGTTTCTGTGACCTTCACTTACGCAATCGAAGCAGCCATTATGCCTGCATGATCAGCTGGGTCTGTGTGATTGTTTATGTAAACCAAATGCTGATAATTGGGCAGTCGACTTACCACTGGGTACTTACGTGATGGATAAGATGAGGACCAGGATGTGTGTGATTTACTGATTTATGAGTCGGTGGCACATGGCCAGGTTATAAAAAAAATCAAGTTTGCTTAGTCATAATCGTACACCAAACACCTTTGATACATTTCAATGCTCAGTAATTTGTAGGTAAAAAGAAATCACAATTTGTAAATGGTTATTGCATATGATAGATAATAAGAGCACTTGCCAGGTTGATTAGTGTAATATTAATATCAACCTTTAACCTGACATTATGGCTTAAATCTTGTGCTAAATTAACCATAAATTCAGAAAAGTTGTTATGTTTTATATTTCCAAGTTAGAATTGAATATCTCATGGAGTTGTTTTGTCAATACAGAAATTTGTAATTTTTTCTTTTTATACATGGTTCAGGAGATTTATAGAAATAGTTACCTGATGATTTTAACATATTGTGAGGGTGAAGGTAACCTGCGTTTAGGGTTCAATGTGTACATGTATAGGGAAGGTTAGAACTGTGACCTCTCGGGATGTGCAACGTCATATGAAGTTTTTGAGATGAGATTTAGGCATATGCTGCGTGGGTAATATATACTTATTCCTAGTTAGACCTTGATTGTGGAGGGTCATACGTACGGTTGATTAGTTTTTTTTTTTCGAGATTTAGACCTGTCTTGGGAGCTAGAGGGTCACAGAAGCAGTTGACCTCTTTTTCTTAGTTTAAATTTCATGAGTAGAAGGAATAAATAAAAATATGTAAATACCGAAACATTTTTTGCATTTATGGTTTTGTTACTATTTCTTATTTTCAAGTGCATTGAATGCATGTCTAACTAAAAAAAAGATTTACGATATATGTTAGTAAAATAGAGACAGGATTTACGATATATGTTAGTAAAATAAAGACAGGATTTACGATATATGTTAGTAAAATAAAGACAGGATTT
>JAUMHH010210759.1:0-12761 GCA_032359455.1 Chlamys rubida | reverse complement strand
ACTATACACAGTGCCATCCTTCCCAATTACACCAGAGTTATTGTTATAAAATAGCAAATACAAACACATTGTAAGATTTCTTTAAATCATTTGATACAGTAGACTCTGCTGAGTTCTTGTAAGCATTATTAAAATTTATAAATTTGTATGATTCGTAAAAGTACTATGATGTGATGATCAAGAAATGAGTTGGTTTTGAATAAAGTTCAACATGAATTACTTTGCATCTCATAAAATTTGTCCGAATACCAATTCATTATCTCATGCAATCGTCAAAAGCAATACTTAATCAATATCCTTCCATACATATCGTCAATATCAAAGACCAGAATCCAATCTCAAACTTGATAAAACAACAAGCGACGGTCGCTGGAGAGATAGAAAATGTTTTTTTTTTTACAAAATAATTGACGTTAAACCAGATGTTCTGGAAAAACAATCCTTAACCGAATATAGAATCGTCCTGGCGTCTAGGAACGAACGTAGGTCAAGAACGATCTGAAATCTGTACGTGAAACCTGTACGTGAAACCTGTACGTGAAAATCAGATATGATATCAGCAGTGAAATGTTCCTAATGTAGAAGATGAAAACTTCACGGTTAGAAACAAAAGCTGGATAGTAGTTTATGTATCAAAGGGCGGATCGATCAACTTTTTTTTCGGATACTTGGGGAAATGTTCTGTAATGCCAAGTAAATTGTGATAAGTAAACTCCATAAGCAGGGTAGGCTGGAATTTTACTACCGAGGAAAATAACAACGTGACCGTGAAATCAAAGTCGTAATTGTTGTCATGGACTTTGTTGAGGTGCCCATTATTGTCCTATTGTGGGTAAATGTCAAATAGTTTGGTAGTGAGGTGCCCATTAATGTCCTACTGTGGGTAAATGTCAAAGAGTTTGATAGTGAGGTGACCAGTATTGTCCTACTGTAGGTAAATGATATAGAGTTTGTTAGTGAGGTGACCATTATTGTCCTACTGTAGGTAAATTCTATAGAGTTTGTTAGTAATATGACCATTATTGTACTACTGTAGGTAAATGATATAGAGTTTGTTAGTGAGGTGACCAGTATTGTACTACTGTAGGTAAATGATATAGAGTTTGTTAGTGAGGTGACCATTATTGTCCTAATGTAGGTACATTCTATAGAGTTTGGTAGTGAGGTGACCATTACTGTCCTACTGTAGGTAAATGATATAGAGTTTGGTAGTGAGGTGGCCATTACTGTCCTACTGTAGGTAACTGATATAGAGTTTGATAGTGAGGTGACCATTATTGTCCTACTATAGGTAAATGTCAAAGAGTTTGATAGTGAGGTGACCATTATTGTCCTACTGTAGTTAAATGTTATAGAGTTTGTTAGTGAGGTGACCGTATTTGTCCAACTGTAGGTACATTTTAAAGGATTTTGTAGTAATGTGACAATTATTGTCCTACAATGTCCTGTTGGTAAATGTCAAAGATTTATAGTAAGGTAGCCTTTAATTTTTTTACCTTTGACCATGTAAGATAACAATGCTCAGCGATGTTATCTTACGTTAGCACAATCCATTTGAACACAAAATACAGCACAGTCACTCAGGTTGGCTATATATTTATAATAAGCAATTTCTTACATGACCAATCCTTGTTATTTTAAATTTTGGGAAAACCCTCAGGCAGACCCTTGGACTTTGCCTACTTTATTTAAACTTCGGGAGGAATTCTTTATCGACATATTATATATGAAGAAGTGTTATAATGTTTTCAAAGGAGACAGACGTAACGGTTTCCTCAGACTGGATGCGCGAGAGCCCTTGGTGTTTAATCTTTAATTTCTGAAATTTCATAAAGTCTAATATCTTTTAAATCATCGTCAAGTTGTCTTATTTTACTGTCTTACCTCCAAAGTTTGATTTCTTTTCAGCTAGATTTTGTTCTTTTATGTTTACCAAAAAACAAAAGTTAAAACCGAAACTATGTGCTGTAGCAAAAGATGCAAAAATGTAACATTGCTATGGTTGTTTTTAAAAACCTTCTCGATTGCTTTATTTCTGTTTCGGAGCACGTTTTGCATTGATTTCAATACTTTGAGTTTTGGTACCACATATCTAAAATGGACAAAATGGCGATATGATGCAGTAAATATTACCTTCGTTTGGCTTTTTTTCGTCGATTTATTATTTATACAACAACAACAAAAACAAAAGTGACAACAACACACACAATATCGTCCAATGTTTAGAATACTCACATGCACAACATATTGTTATTTTAAAATATTCATTCATCTTCACCTTAAGACAGGAAAAGGTCGACAAGGTGTATATGTGACAGCAACAAGAGTCGATGGGACATTGATTGGCATGTAACATTACTAATGAGATTTTTAAATTAAAAAAGGAGTGTAATGTACCGTCATCTTTTATTTTATTCATTTATGTAAATATTATTATCCTGAGAAATAAAATACATTTATGTTCATAATCCTATAAACAGGTTACACAAAATAGATTGTAAAGTCAATGGTCTACGAAACAATTACTCATGCCCAGAAATATCCCGAAAGCTGCATGCTGATGAACATTTTAAAAACCATAATCAAATTTGTAAGAGATGGTATATATTTAGCATATGTTTCATTGGAGAAATATGTGTTTAATGATATCTACCGACCGTCAGCCACTGAACTTGTGGAACGCTTATAGTCATGCCTATATTAAGATATGTATGAACCGCTCGTCACAGCTGACACTCGGCGCGAAGACAGCTATAAAAGTATCAGCCGAAATCAAGCTGTTTCAGTTAGTTCGTTTTTGAGTAAGTGTTAAGACACATCTTTATCAATACTGATTGTTGAACATTTAATTTGAATCTTTCTATGATGCATCTATATTGCATTTTCTGAATTCAATTTTGTAAGATAGAAACTTTGTTTATGACTTATGTGTTGCAGTAATATTGCATCTTATAGTTTCGAATCTGTACGGAAGACAATTCGTTTATGACCTGTAGGTAACGATTAATGTTTGAAGCTGCATTCCAGATACGGATTTTACAGATAGTAGCTTAAAGGAAAGCGATTTATCAGGTGATGTTATTAGGTAATTTATTAAATTTAAATTTGACGATGGCTAGTGCTGTGTGGACGTATTTTCGGATAATTGGTCTTATATGGATTAGTTTGCATGGATGTCTCTCCCAGAACGGTAAGCCATGTTTAATTTTGTTTATTGACTTTGCTTGCAATTTACAAGAGAGGACATCAATTTTGACCATGTTGCAATATAAACAGATTTCATATAATGCCTTAAACTTCACACAAAAATATAACTCATTACCGTAAAATTTATTCTGGAAATATTACCTGCTTTGCCTATATTTAAAGCGCGGAACGATTTGTGTATATTTTTGATTTGTTTTTCGAGCTAAACTTCAGTGACATTGATACTGTTGAAAAGCATTAGTCGGACATATTATTTCATGAAATAAATCTATTTCATAGAACTTTCGAAATTAACAAAAATAACACTTTGTTTAACTGTCATATGCATCTCCATGTATTATATTGCATTTCCTTAATAGCATTTAAACCGTCAGTTACCATATTAAAGGCAAATGTTATTTACTTTTCCTATTCTATTATATTACATTTGTGTACTTCTTTTATACAGATACAACAATGGAAGTGGCTGTAGTAGAAGATAATCTCTCAGCCAATGAACAAGAAGGTCCGTCCTTGCCGACCAATTTAAACATGACCATCAACCTGTTCCAAAACGATACTAATGCAGTTGATTTAAAGCTGAACATGAACGATGCCATGAATGAACAGCGAAGCATTTATGTGATCAGGACGAACAAGGCAGGAACACAATATTTGAAGAAAGAACAAATACCCATTAACGGGGTAAGGATTAATCTATTGAATCATAATGATACAATTTTTAATCACTCTAGTAAGCTGACAACTAAAAAATTATACTTTTAGGTGTCCACACTCTTTGTGCACATTTATTGTAGGATTTTGTATTAAAATACTTATCCTGTTTATCATATTTTTAAAATCAAAACCATTATTCAGATACTTTTCAAATTTACATGCAGTTTTACGTTTTGCGCCTATGGTAAAGGTTAAGTAGCATTATTGATTTCCTATATTCTATGTATACAGACTAATAATAGTAAAAGTAGAACGTTTCGCGTGTGGAATTGTTCGCATTGTCACCCTTAAGACTGATAGCGTTGTGTTGGCAATGGTCATGACATCTAAACATCCTATTTATCTATTATCGTTAGCATCTGTAAATATTACATGTAGCGTGAGAATATTTTCACTCTAATTTACTCATTGTGAAAACACAAACATTTCCACACCGCAAAATTTCCATTTTTTAAACTGAATTTTAATATATATTTTACTTGCTATACAGAACATCGCATTCTATCAGGATAAAGCGACTGGTGCTAACGTAATGGTTCGCTGTGATGGATATTCAACTGACAAGTGTGACCCAACCCTCGTAAGTTTCTTTTTAGTACACTCTTTTCATAATTGTAATATGTGCAGTGTCATTTGTGCTTGAAACGATGTGTTCTAATGTATTCTAGCGCTTAGTGGGGCTTGTTGGTAATTACGATGTTAATTTGTGTCTTTTGTGGTCATTACAATGTTAATTTGTAAAGCCATGTATCATTACCTGACAGGTGATTATACATTCAAAAATATATACAACTGTTAAATTGAAGTCTTAGAGATGGATAATATAGTATTGTATGTGCCGTCATCAATATTGGAGACTGTCTCTTGTTTGATGGTTTAAATAATTAATCATAATAAATTCAAAACTCCAGAAGTAATTGTTTATTTAAAATTAATATCTTAAATTAATTTTGCATGTTTATGGCTCATTACCGAGGTTTTTATAGACGCAATAGGAGTGCAGTAATGACCTATCTGTCTGCACCTGTGACAATAATGCATAACATTATTTAACTTTTTGATTACACTGAAAGTTCGGTTAAGATGAGTGTAAGTCCTTACATGTATCTTTAGAAAAATGTTATGTTGATATCAATCTGGAAGGGTTTTTACACACCATGAGAAGTCAGGATAATAGGGAAGATGGACAGATGCAGGTTGATGAAGATTATAGGCGTCCAGTCATCATTATGATTTCTTTGAAAATACTCTGTTTCCTTAAGCGATTTTCGTTCCGCTCATTCGTTTGCCTTGTGGTCTCGTAGTCACTATCTCTGACCTCATTTGAGAAAAGCGATATGAATAGGAATTGACCTAGTTTTTCAAGGTTGACAGCTGTAATCAATAGAGCAGAAGAAGCTTACATGTACCCCAACAGAACATCACTATTTTTCTCCTTAAACTTCTTCAAGTGTCTTCGTGTAATATTTCCTCCATTCATATTTTGCCTTTCATCAATTTTGGAATGGAATCGTCGTTTTCTCACACTTTGGTATTGTCACCGGGTTATAGATATGTTGTAAGGCCGGGGTGATAGTTCAAGGAGGGTGATTGTTCAAGGTCGATTAGATTTGGCCAAGTGAATGTGATTAGATAAGTATGATATGGAATGTCATGTGCTAATACATCACATCAATATCACTGATTATGCCAGGAGGTTAAGAGTATACGAAGCTGATAGGTATGGATCACTGTAGGCTAACTCTTTAAGGAGATATCAAGTTAATTGTGTTAGATATTTTAATCTTACTTGTAAAACAGGGAAGGTCAGACTGATAGGTGTCGGTCAGGATAATCGGTTCTTCTAATGAGGGGGAAATCGGGTTACTGGATTACGATAACAAGTCTTATGTTAGGGATGTGTCAGGCCAATAGCAGTCTGTCAGAACAATAATAGCGATCGGAATAAGGTTGACAGGAATCGGTAGGTTTGATAGGGGTAGGTAAGTTTGATTTTAGTACATCAACTTAATATGAACGGATCAGGAGTAGGTCAGCCTGATTACGGTACGGCAATTTAATAACGGAGAAGATTTCTTTAGAAAGGACATAGGAGACTGAAAGAAGTAGACTACCTACAAGTAGCGGAAAAATATTTAAGTAGTTCGGCAATTAATCAAACCAATCGAGTACATTGTGGAGGTCTGGCTTCCATTGTGCATGTTGTAGACACGTACATACATCAAAGAGAATTTTGCATTTTTTATTGCATGCTATTTAAGCTGTACTTTACGTAACATATGGTTTAACCTGTGTTATAATGACATGTGTGGTTATGTTTCTGTGACATGCTAAGCAAGCCGGTATTATTATAACGCCTTTATCCTAGATGAAATATATTTTTGATAGAAAGAGCCAAAATTTCATCACAGTAACAAACGGAAGTAACTAATGGTTTAAAAGCTTCAACTCTAATAATATTCCTGTTTTAACAGTTCATTCTATACAAAATACCTGATCACATCCATAATTGAATTGAAAACAAATGTTAATTTAATGTCAAATAACTTCAAAGTGTTTACATATTCCATACTTTTTAGGAAGTCATTAAAAGTAATATTGAGCGTCAAAACAAATAAAATGTACAAAACAATTGATTGATCGATGGTGCATTTAATCCTTCGGTAATATGCATAATATGCATATTATAATGAATATTATGGTAAATTTATAATAATAAATGTCATTCGTTTGAAATAATTTCTAAAGATTGATGCCGTCTGTCGCTGCCTGCTGACACGGAAAGGCACTCCTAATGATGAATTCAATACATAAATATGCCCAAAAAATGGAATTAAAATGCATTATAAACAAGTTCTAATAGTAAAGACATTCGTTACAGAGTAGAGTCTCCCATATTAATCTTACAGTCGTATATGATGCAAAATATGAAATTGTAGTACATGTACATGTTTGCTATGCCACAATGCATTAGCATATCAAATGTGAATGGAATCGTAAGATATTTAAATTTCGACCCATCTTAAACAAGGCCCAAGGTCACTGTAGTCAACTTGTCTAATTTGAAAAGGAAATCGGAGTAGAATTTGAAGTGTTATATTACGCTATTATAACAAATATAAGCAAAATTGCACTATATCTGAATTTCCTCCCATCAGAAGCTAAGGAAAAACTAACATCTTATCAAATTGAGTTGATGGAAGTTTCTCGATAATACACCTACTTATAATTTCTGATAAAATTAAAAAAAAAAAAAGAAGTCACAGAAGAAACGTTTTCCGTCAAATCAGAAAAAACGAATGTCGCAGTGCACAATCACAATAATACTCATGTGGTGTCTCAGTATCACCAAAAGATTGGTTTCGGAGAAAAATATTAATGCAAATACAAAGGGCAGCATCAGCAGACTTTAAAAAACATATATTTGTATTAAAAATGGAAAAAATCGTCTCTTTTGCAACAAAAAAAATAGGCTTTTGCTATCGGGAAAATCGAAATTAAAATTAATTGATTTTTAACAGGAAGGAAGTTTCTTCGTTGATAAAGTCGAATATGGCCTGGAACCTTTGGCGTTTGATTCACCGGAAAGGAAGAAGAGGAGTGCTTCAGGAGGAAACCGAAGTGGCAAATTGTATTCTGTCTTCAAACGAAAACAAGACAAACCAGTTAAGGATGACTTTCAAAAGGGTAATGAAATAATATTATATTCAATATGCACGTCGCTGACGATATCATCAATTCAAGTTGAACATAAAGAATAACATGTTTTATTGCTCGCGCTGCATGTGCAATATTTTGTGGTATTTTATTGAAAAACATATTTTATTGCTCGCTATAAATTTGTAATATATTGTGGTATTTTATCGATAAAAGCGATGATTTATTTGTCATGTAATATTAACTATTATGATAAACACGTGAACTCCTACGTTTGAGCATAATTGGATTCATAAGAGTAATGAATATTATATAAGATGCGGTTATTGTGATATAATAATAATTTATTGTAATACTGTAGTCGTAATAAAGTGTGCATAAAATGAATAAAACATATTAAAAACAATTAAAATATAAATCAATAAATTTGTGGAACTCCTACATACCCAATTATATAAATTAACTTATGCATCACCATGTTTATTAATGTAACTTCACTTTATGTTTTTAAGAGACTGCAGTCAGTCCAGAGGGACAGTCTATGCACCTAGTTGATAGAATTGTGGATCTTAGTGAATTCCTGAATCCTGAAAGTGCGTCCATGTCAATGTGGAAAAGAGTTTCTAACATAAACACAAAAAGACCACGCAAACCTAGGAGACATTCTAATATCCCGTATGAAATGGGACTGGTTGTTGTGGTTGACTTCAGTGTTTATCAAAGGTAACTGTCATTTAATACATTGCTTCAGACACACTTGTGACAGAGTATTATTTGTTATTTGGCCGTAACTCCAAATCAATGTAACTAAGGCAAAATATAAAAAACAGAACGATTAGTGAAGGCAAAATACACACAGTATACATGATATATTAACAAGGGTTAAAGGTCTGAATGAAAGCATGCAATGTTGTATCGTAGAATAAGTACCAGTGATATAAAGTATTGTTGCTATTCCGTATATAGTTCTCTGGTTATGGCAAAGCGAGTGTGGGATATCTTCCCAAAGTTAATTCCTTTGACAACCCAACTCATTAAAACTATTTTAAAAAATAAACTGTTTATGTTTCACTCTCTATAATTTGTATCGTCAATTACTTTGATATTTGATATTTACTCATATTGCTTACTAAATAATGTTGTAGTTTCATATCTTTCTTGTAAAGCGCTTTAGATATTTTCTTTGAATTTGATTGGATGTTGTTCATCTTCTGTATATTGTAATTATTATCCTAATAAATTCAAAATGTAATAATATGTTTGTTTCAGCTGGTACAGAAGAAGTCCACAAAAAACCCATGCCGAGAAGGATATCGATGCAAAGTCTAAAATAAGGCAATACATGTCCCATGTTGTAAATGGGGTACGTACAGTCTATTCCACATTTATAGGGCTGAATCAATATATGTGCCAGTAAGTTATAGGTAAAATAGTATCCATTCGGATCTTCAAGGATTAAAATGGTATGGTTGTCCATAGGTTTTAATTCTCGCATAGGGGTTTAAAGGATATCAGATCATTTATATTGGTGTACTATTTTGAGGAAGTGCTGATCTGTTCTCAAACTGCAAATTACTTTATCGAAAAAAGTGTCACAAATTCTTTTTATGTCCTCACTTGTGAAATGTGAGATTCGTCTCAATTCAGTAATAATATTTCAACCTTTAGTGTTAATCAGTTGATAGATTGGGGTGAACAATATGTATCATCGGGCTCCTTGTTTGAACAGAACTTCGTATCTAATGACAATAAAGTAAAGTAACGACGTGACGATTGAAGATGTATTCAAAACATTGTATGTGAAGACGATGGCATTTTGTTGCGTTCATACATTTGTGAAGAACATGTAATTAATACCGACTAAAATCACTGTCATGATAATAACTCCGATCGCACTGGCATAAAATACACTTTTGTCAGCAAATAAATACGCTCATGAAAAACAATAATGTGTTTAAATAAGAAAGCAGATGTTTATTGATGAAATCAATGTCTTACTTTTGCTATAATCTCTATTACAGATTGACCTTCGATTTAAAAATCTACGGACAAACCGAATGAGAGTTGTTGTATCAAGATTCGTTATAGCAGATGTAAGTATATGTTTACAGACTTTTTTGGAAGCTTTGTTTCAGATTTTGGCGTACTTCTCATTAGGGACCAAAACGTTATCATAGAGACTATTTTACTGGCCATCGACGGGATGTATATTGCTCAAAGTCGACCGATAGTAAAATGATGTGATTACTTTTCCACAATAAGCATACAGTAAGTCCCATAGACTTTCTTTGTAAACAATTACATGTTTCTGTTATATTAATGTCATTTCCTTTACGTCAATACATTAGTTTTTCAGTTGCTAGACTTTTGAATGTGTCAGAAACAGGAGGTATTTCATGGGACACATAAATATCAAGATGTAGTGAGTTTATGTGTATCTACATGTTGTTATGCAATAGTTGTGTGCTCCCTTTGATTACCGTTTGGTTTAACATGGCGTTATATGTATTTACTTACGTACTATTTTGCACTTTTTACCAGACGCCATCCTCGTCTCATTGGACTTCTGACAGATTTAAGGCACAGCCCCGGGATCTTATCTATGCTGACGAGGTACTGAACAAACTTATCAAGTGGCGTTTCAGGATGGGAACTGATCTTCCGGTGCATGATCATACTATTTTGTTTACTGGGTAAGAACTCCTTAATATTACAATTTCTTCATCTCGCTGTTGCTTTACGATTTGGCAAGCTTCATATTACATATATACATGTATGAAATGGCTACACTCCGCGCTCTTTAGCAAGATTAATGATTTTCGTACAATTCAACGCATTTCTCTGTCAAATGAAAGGTATATTATAACAAACTCGTGCTAGAACTGGAAAACAATTCTTTTCATTTCTTTGGGAAAACAAATACGAATTTTCAAATAGAATAATAAGTATCGGCAAAACATTTCAAAAATGTATTAGTTGTTTTATTGCCATAAGGATAGCTATATTGCGCTAACAAGCCTTGTTTTTTTGTAAGTATTGTACATGATTTTTGAAGTTGAAGATTGTAATTTTATTGCATACAAAATTTTATTTAATTGGGGAATCGATCATAATTTTGATTTGTACCATGTGGTACTATCTTACATAATCCTTTTAAGTTTAACCTATTCAGATATTATTTTCACATACATTGTACATAACTCTAGATAAAAACATCTCTACTGATAGCATATTGATTAACGATAAATGTGTGTACTTGCAATGAAGAATATATATCTCTGACTTGTTTGACAGTTATGACCTGTACCGACCGACGCTCGCCAATAAAGGGGTCGCAGGTAAATATATACAATTATTCATGTTAATAAAATTAACAGACAATCTATATATATATGCGAATAAAAAAGTAAGTCTTATTTTCGGCATCAATGATAATCATAATATATTTTTCAAACGTTTGTCAGAGAAGTTTATTGACAAGCAATGTAATCGTCTTTGACAATGAATTGTAATATGACATGTGAGCTGTTCTATCGGACATACCAATGTCAAGACTACCTGAATTTGCCTAAATTGAAAATAAAACTCTCAGCAGAGGCAACCTCAGGCTGTTTAATGTTAATTTGGATATGCAAATAACTCTATTTTTATTAACGGAGGAATGAATATTCATTTCAGTAATCAATTACATTATACATATCCTCTGTCACCAAAACGAAACAGACACTTGTTATCTGTATAAATCGATTTCCGCATTCATATATTAGTCAGAGAAGATGCCGTGACGTTGATAGATTGACACAAATCTCATCCTCGTTATGTTCTATAAACTGCTGCAATAACCAAGAATGTATTATATGAATATTTTTTTGCTAATAATGATTACTACCGTAATCCTGTAACAGGGAAATTTACGCTGCAGTTAATTTTCGACTTTTTCGCCTTCCGTAATGAGTGCAAATTTGTCATTAAAGCGAATATGAGTTATCAGCATAATAAACATAGTCATCAAATGTGAAGGGCGAAATTTGATTGCATGGGCGAAGGGGGAAGTTTGACTGGGTGATAATGTCCTAGTATACAGTATATATAGGATCTCTACATCTGAATGTTTGAATGAAATATTATCAGTCAAATGGAAAGGTACATTTGTGTCATGCACGTTCGTAATGGTTAAGTTGATCGAATTAATACTACAGATGAAGTTAAAATATTATTTTTGTGATGAATGGCTTAACTCCATTATTCACCATATCAAAGAAAACGAATAAACATAAGCGCGACGCTGTTTTAGACCCGGCATTGGACCCAGTGACAGATTTATCAAAACGGTTAAACCTTTCAATTTTGATACTTTTTGGTCCGAAAACTAAAAATTAGGCTTTAATATTGAATAATGAGTAATTCATATACCTAGAATTTTGACTTTGTATAATCATTTAGCATAACTTTATACTAAAATTGGATGTGCCATGTCGATTGTACAATCGTGATATACGAAAGAAACAAACAGTTACATGTACTAACCAAGCCTACTTTAGCAACACGAATTACTAAAAGAACAAATTGAAATATTGCTAAAAATATATCTGAACATGTTGTTAGGACGGCATTTTAATTGTTCACTTATGTTTTTATGTAATCTATCAATCATCATATATTTAATACTTTGAATAATGGAATGACATCACTTAAATAAAAACAAATGCAAAATTAAAACAGTATTAATAGAACATTAATTGATGCATCCTCAATGACGTCTCAAAAAGAAAATATATAAACCTGATGAAAGTCGATGTGACAAGGATGCATATATCAAAACCATCTTTTCTAAATAGCATATTAAATATATATGTTATTGTTGTTGTTGTTTCTCATGTTTATCTTCAATATTGATAACAACTATATAACGACTTTGTCTTAATTATTTTTTTAGAGTTTGGACGGGTTTAAGTAATGTGTATGTTTGTCAATAAATCAAATGCTTAAATAAAGTAGTAACATTGATTCTAATATTAGTATGTTTTCCACGTATGAAATCGTTGTGTATGTTTGTTTATGAATTATTTGTTTTAGTAAAAATATTAATATTGACTTTTATAAGGTTTGCACGTGTGAAATCGATGTGTATGTTTGTCTATAAATTATTTGTTTTAGTAAAAATATTAATATTGACTTTT
>JAUMHH010210748.1:1717-12762 GCA_032359455.1 Chlamys rubida | reverse complement strand
TTTATACAACATCAGATTGGAGGACCAATCAATAGAGCTGTTTTATACAACATCAGATTGGAGGACCAATCAATAGAACTGTTTTATACAACATCAGATTGGAGGACCAATCAATAGAGCTGTTTTATACAACATCAGATTGGGGGACCAATCAATAGAGCTGTTTTATACAACATCAAATGGGAGAACCATCAGATGGGAGGACCAATCAATAGAGCTGTTTTATACAACATCAGATTGGAGGACCAATCATTAGAGGTGTTTTATACAACATCAGATTGGAGGACCAATCATTAGAGGTGTTTTATACAACATCAAATGGGAGGACCAATCATTAGAGGTGTTTTATACAACATCAAATGGGAGGACCAATCAACAGGGATGTTTTATCAGACTGTTGGGACATTGAAGATGTAACTCTGGAGGACCAAATATGACTCCAATATTGTTTTAGTTCCTCCTGATTGTGATATGCCTATAGCTATACTCTAAAATTATGTCGGTTGATTGGTTGGAAAAAAGTACATGCATTTTTAAATCCAAGTCAAATTGAGCACATATCATTACGACAGGCCTCACAACTGTCTTGTCTCGTGTATTGACTTCAAGCTCAGCATTGATCCAGTTTTGCATAAATCTTCAGTAGTATATAAAGAAATAAGGATTCTACCAAGATATACCCCTCTGAGTAACAGCATATTTTAATCTTCAGTAGTATATAGAGAATTAAGGATTCTACCAAGTTATACCCCTCTGAGTAACAGCATATTATAATGTCAGTTCTAATGTTAGGTTACTGTGAAAGTGGAAAATAGCTTCAATTTATCGGTGTGAAACTGTCTGTGTTTGCAGCAATATATTTATTAGTTGTCAGTGTTCACCTGTATGCCAATTTATAATTTAGCAAAAACACAACTTTTGAAAAATTAAACCTCTAAGTTATACCAGCGTTGGAAAACTATTAGCAAATATCTACTGTATATGCATGGATGGCAGGTGATGCTTTGATGTAAATGTCTTACAAATGTTTGTCAATTTGTCCTCTCTATAGCTCACTGGAGTCTGGAAACTGTAGTTGTGCTATAATATAATAAATAATCTCACTTGATTATTATCTTGTTGATATTTCAGAATGATGAGTAAATTACAATGTCACATTATCATTTAAAGTGTTATTTTAGGGACTAATGTGAACCGATAGTCTTATCAGGTATAAAATACCACTTCATTTTGGTGGTGAAGCATTTCATTTGTCCACTTTGTTTGCCTACACCTTATTTAGACCTGATGGATGTTTGTTTTGGGGGTATGTTAACCACAAAAATGTCTTCATCTTTTAAAAATAATTAGACATGGCTGCAGAAGTGTGGCAGGAATGACTCGGTGTGTGTTAATTTTAATACTACATTCTCAGACATGCTAATCAACTCGAGCCATACAGTATACAATCACGATTACATAAAATTTCAACAAGATTAGAATTAAGATAAGATAAGACTAATTTTATTTAAAGTTGGTGGGCATTTTAAAAACAAATAACATAAGTTCTACAGAGCTTTTGACCGACATAACTCGAACACTGGTACCCGGGTAATGTAAATTTAAGACGATAGCGTTTTCAAACCCCAAGATGTGAACATGGTTCTTTCCATGGCCCTTTTGATACTGTTTCCATAATTTGATGTTGATGGCATATAAGTAATTAATTGGTTTTGTATGGATAACATGGGCACACTCTTTCACATTGCTTAGAATAGTTCATTATGAAATTTAAGGGGTAAATGAGTTATTTGCATTTTCTTGATACATGTATCAATATATTTTAATGCAATACAGCTGTCCTTCATACCGTCAAACAATACCCCTCTCTATGGCTTTGTTGTAAAGGGAGATAACTTAGCACAGTTCACAGGTAGAGGTATAATTCGTAAGGAATGGCCTTTGACATCTATTATCCGAAGAAGTATTCTCCCAAATTGGTATTTTTAAACAGTACTTTAAAATTAAATCTTCACATTTTCCTGAACCAGCATGGGTAGTCTTTGTCAAAATCCAAGAAACAAATTTCATATCTCTGATTTGGAATTTTAAGCATCATTGAAAAAACTGTCAAAATTATGTACCAATTGGGGTAATGTCTTGTTAACTGACAAAGGATAAAAGATCAAAGACACACAACACAACACTCAAACGTATATAACAGTTATTCTTCCATCTTTATTCATATATACAATAGGTATTCAACATTTAAAACCAATCATTTTTTCCATTCTATTAAGATTAAAGCATCTCATTCTTAGGTGAAGGAATATATATATATATATATATCAAATGTGTACTAAATGGATTTATGTATAAAAATTGTAGATAAAACAAAACACAATATATTTGGTGAACTCATGTTAATAAGGTACATTTGTATAGACTTGGATTTCTCGAATGAGCACAATTTATGTTACTTTGAGCAAGCAGCATGATGAACTAAGGTACATGGTGTGCATTGCAAGAATGTTGTAAAGAAAATATAGACAACAATTGCTATCAAATATAACTAACATTGAAATTAAAATTCTATATTTATAATAAAACTACCATCATTAAAAAAAACTGATACTCTTCAGCAATGAATCTTCAGCAACGAAATTCAATCTTGCATTTAAAAGAAAAATTACGTCTGTTAAATAAACCGCTGACACATCAATGTCAATTTTTTAAACAAACATTTTCTTCTGCTTCCTACTAAAGAACTTATATAAGTATTATGATTCAATTTGTTAAATACCTTTATAATTTGTGTTCAATTCAGATTTGTTATGTCCAAGTTTGTATTTGACCTGTCATACATTGATGAGTTTCTTTAGATATCTAACAAATGTATACGATCAATACAAGAAATAAAAAGTTGTAAAGAACATTTAAAAATTTAATTAATAAACAACATCACAATTGGACATTGGAAAATAGTATATCATATATAATGTCCAAGTTTGTATATTAGTTGATGTCATTCCGAATATTGAGGGTAACACTACATAAATTGTCACACCTTGAAAACTGTCAACTGGCTGTTCACTGTACCCTCCTTACAATGATAAACTGAGACAAGCTGCCGCTATAACGACAGTCATCAGGCTCAATCCTCCTATAATGTTTATTATAACGACAGTCATCAGGCTCAATCCTCCTATAATGTTTATTGTCATCAGGCTCAATCCTCCTATAATGTTTATAAACTTGTACTGTCAGTCACAAGTCACCTATCCAGATCGGTGGCTGGTTCAGTATATCTTAAACATGCACTTCCGCAAAAAATATGAATTTGTTAGGAAAATGGAAAACTTTAAGGTCTAAAGAACACAGAACCAGTGCAGGGAGAACTATATACATAAGGAATCTGCCTACGTAATTAGGAATGCACGTGCATTTTACAATATCCTCTCTGACAGATTTGTACCTAGACAATGCTACAGGTTAACTTCCATTCAGCAAATTTCTACTACAATAAAATCTCTCCCGAGTAATGCTTGCTGCACTTTAACCTAACATCTGTACCAGAAATACTGGTACCTCTCTGCCATGGACTTGAGAAATCCCCGATAGAGACTTCACGAATATTAGTATCTTTATTTTACATTTATGTCTAAGTTAACAAAGTTCAGTCTATTTTTTTTATTTCAAATTTACAGGTAATATATTAAAACTGTTTTAAGGTGTATCTTATATCAATAACTTGTAAAACCTTGGAGACGGTTTCAGTCAACACACATGTTCAAACTGTATGGTGCGGAATTCTTGTTATTTCTAATGACATCCCAAGAAAACATTTATCTACTCTCAATTTCAAATTTAAAACCGGACAATTATCTAATGAAACATTGCATATGAAAATTTTAATCATATGCATTTTTTTCTTAGACATTCATGAAAAAATATTAAAAATTCAAATAATTATAGATTTAAAAAAGTGAATAAAATGTTTTAATTAAAAAAAGCAAATTCGAAATATCATTAACAGTTTGGTTGAATATCCCCATCACTGTCAACTCCATACTTGGCATTCATAAGCAATCACTATATGGAATGAGATAAGGATCTGATCAGCCAATCCGCATAAAGATTGGATCAGCCAATCAGCATATAGATTGGATCAGCCAATCAGCATAAAGATTGAATCAGCCAATCAATAAAATGATTAGGACAGCCAATCAGCAAGCAAGGTGATACCTCATGTAAAACAGTGCTACACAATAACACAAATAATCACTGGTCTCAAGCTGGGTCTAGGAATATTTTTGCAGAATTAATACAGATATCTCTGTTCATTCACAAATAAAACAGTCATATTAATGCCTCCGTCAACACACACCTATTACCATTATGCTTTTATTCAACTGCAGATTAATTTGGTAACTTTGAGTTCATGCTGAATAAAAAAGTAAAAAAGATTGTGAATAAACGTGTCAATTTGGAAGAAAATGTGAAGATTTGTCAAATATGCAAAATAGCAATCGGCTATGAAAAATACAAAAACAGAAGTAATATCTGTTAAACTTGGTAGGGATTTATCAACTGGACTTATTTCATATAGAAAAAAAAAAGAAACAAAATTAGAATCTATGATAAAATGGAACATTTTCAAATACAAAAAAACATGTCATAAAAGTTAAAAAATATCTCTCACAAATATACCACAGATAATCTAAGATAATGATTATTTCAGAAAAAGATGAAACATTGCTTTAAATATTACTTATTTCAGAGTATATATATATACTGTTTCAGAATATACCAGATTATAGTAAATTCTGTATCACAAGATAATACACATCAAATGTAATGGTAACAGGCTGTTACACCAAAAACTCCACCTTTAACCACCTTGAATTGTTTGTAACATTAAAATAATTGCCTCAAGGAAATGCATTAATGATATATTCTTAAACAACCCCTATATACTATTATATATTAGATAACACAAGTGTTGTTACAGGTTTGGTATACACAATGTAAACAGAACAAGTTGATTGTTGGTGCTATTGGTTGTAACGGTTCAATCAGGTCTGCGGTAGTTGGCTGCTCTTTGAAAAACGAGTTAATGATGTAAAATGTTGACACAGTATCTCACCAAATGTTCTTTCTGAAATCAGACTTAATGGTTAACATATAAAAGTTGTCTTCTCGCCACTTGGTATCAAATACAAGCCATTTCTTGGATCAGCTTACAACTAGAATACATTGATGTATTGAATTTATTGATTTGTCTGAAGCTCTCCTGTTTTTGAAGGTAGTAAATGAGTATAGTTACTTTTCTTTTCGTTGTCAAGGGAACAAATGACTTGTTTCTCATTGCCAGGTTCCCTTTAGTTGTCATGACACACATTCCTTCAGTTATCGATTAGTCTCCTGGTACCATAGGGATCATAGTTATGTATGTTCCTGTCATGTTGTCGGGCGACAACTAATTTAAGGTGTTTCGTTGGTCACTCGTAAATCACTTCAGTTACCATAGCTACAGCAGTAAAGTTAACTAACATCAATGTTAACAAATGATATCATCTCAACCACGAATCACGGGACACAAGATATTGCAATATTTTTTTTTCAAATCTCAAACATCTGAAAATATTCTAGGAACACTTCCATATATCTAAAGTCCAACTATCACCTACAAAACACATTTTTACAAATCCTTGATTGGTGAAAGGCGATGGTTTCCAACAAAACCAAGCTTCATCAGGAAACCGCTGTATCGCAGGTAAAAACCAGAAAACAGGGACCTAAGGGGTACAGATCGATCAAGAATCTCAATATTTTCATTCAAACTGCCGTCACAGAATCACATTGTAATAAGTCTGTATGATTAGTTCCTCCATTATTCAGTGATATGAATGTTAAAATGATTATTCCCAGGTCCAGTATTGATCCTAGAGAATGCCGCCCTCACAAAGCTGATGAGCTCGTGAAACTGAAACCTGTGAACACACGTTGATCCATGGTCTTTAACAGGTCCTTGTCCGGAGGAGTCAGATTTGGCTTCTCAGCGGTAAAGTCGGAGTCAAAGTTAGAGAAATCACTATCGCTTTTCTGAAAAGTAAGCAAAGACATTTTTAAGTCAAAACATTTAATGATGAAAATGTGTGAAATAAACATTTAATGATGAAAATGTGTGAAATTATATTTGTCTAATTATTTATTCAGTATAAATAGAGGATCTGTCATTCGTTTCCTTCATATTAGATTTATTATACAAGTTTTGGATTTTTCATGTTTGCGAGCCACTGGCGAGCAAATATGAAAAATCCAAATGAGTATCATAAATCTAATATGAAGGGAAACCAATGACAGATTCTTTTTATCATATAATACAAAGTGAACTGTATAATTGTGATCTGAAACAAATATTTTGCACTTGGCCACCTCTGAAACGATGAAAATTGCGTCAGCTTCACCATGACGTGACGTCACATTGATTGTTCCTATTCGATTGTGATGTCATTTCCGGAGTGATATTACACATATTACATGAACATAATTTATGTGATGACACTGCATAACACGGTATTCATATAATAAAATGATTTAATGTTTATACATGATTTTCAAATTCCTAAAAATAAACTTACAATCTTTGGTTTGAATGGTGGATCCACTTGTCTGCCTTCCATGCGCTCCCATTCGATGTTTTTGAAGAATGGCTGTGATTTGATTGGCCCAGAGGTACAGCCAGGCATGCCCATCCTCTCATTGGGCTGCCGGATGAACAGCTGAAATCAAAAACGGAATTCTTAAATCGCAGCTCACTCAAATATCAAATCAAGTTTTAATTATCTGCCAGTAGCTCACACTGGTGTATCCAGGATTTCTGAGGGAACTCACACATGTTTCAACAGTACTTAAAAAATAGCAACAGTATTTTACAGTTGAAATTCTCATTTACTGCTTTTAAAATATTCAACTTCACACCCTAAAATGAAATCAAGGAAGATAGATAACTCTAACAGCTCTGGTTATGTAGAGGAATTACAGGAGTTGTCTCCCTGTATATAAATGGGACAGCTACTGCCGATGTATAGACTTTCTCGAAGCTATCATTTATTATTGTTGACAAAACCATGGATTAAGCTTCATTTTACACCTTTGAACTGCTCCTTGTGAAATTAACTTGGAATGAATATCCTCATTCTAAAATAACATCTGCAAGAAATTCTCTAAAACTTTTTTCAACCAATCAGCTTACTCCAATATTTCAAATACTCCAATATTTCAAATGTACATATCTCTTTCTACTTAACTGATTTCAGGTCCTTATTCTCATTTTAATTACTAAATTTAATTGCCCAAAGAGAAGGAAATTCCAAATTTGGCAGCGAAGTATAACCTACCAGACTAAGGATCTGTGCAGCTTCCTTTGGCAGCCATCTTGGATAGTGTGGTGTGTCGTGTAGAATGGAGTGGAAGAGATCATCCTCATCGTCACCGTGGAAGGGAGACTGCCCAATCATCATCTCGTACAGGAGGACACCGAAGGACCACCAATCAACGGACGCGTTGTATCGCCATCCCTTCAGGATCTGTAAATAAAAATAACAAATTCAGGATTTCAATCTTACTAACAATTTATGACAGGATTTGGTTGTTGAATATCAAATCTCAACTAAAATCAACTAGTACTGTCAAAACGTTTGTTTCAAATTTATTTCAGCTCATAGAAATATGGTAATATGGCGGTTAACTAACTATCAACTCAAAACGCATATTTTTTAAAGAAAAGTTGAAATTAGTTTTTTACTCCCACGATCCACCTAGTTTCCAGTTTTTGGTCACTAGACTATATTGCTGAAGGCTCAGAACACAAATTATGTGTACATTACAGCTATGTTTGTATATTTTCCGAAAAAAGGACCTAAACATGTCTAAGTGGCATATGTGTAGTATTTCATATGATGTAGTATTGCGATATATATGTATCACTGGAATGGAGTCAGAACACTCATTGTGTGTATAGGTCAGGGTAGTAATAACAGTCCCACTTAACGGAAATACTGTAGATCTGTTGTCTACGTCACACACTTCCTGGCATGCTTTTAGTGCTTTAATCACAATTATTGGGAACATAGAGTGAAAGTATTTCTTTTATCGTCATTTATAATGTCACCATCGTCATTTATAATGTCACCATCGTCATTTATAATGTCACCTTCGTCATTTATAATGTCACCATCGTCATTTATAATGTCACCATTGTCATTTATAATGTCACCATCGTCATTTATAATGTCACCATCGTCATTTATAATGTCACCATCGTCATTTATATCGTCTTCCAAGAAACTCCATCAGTATTAAATTCAGTATTTGTGGCATACTCCAAATCTTAAAATATATACTTTCTTCTTCCATCATCTGATCTAGAAGTGTACTGGCTATGAAATCATTCTAGTTTTACAGAGACATGCATTTACAATTAAACCCTTTATTATATATAACTAATCTCCGGAGGTTTTGTATGGATATTATTGTAGCATGCTGTTTTGATATGGAAGTGCCTAATACAAGCTTGTCAGTTGTCTGATCCATTTGTATTTTTTGATATAAGAAACAAAAACACAGGAATCGAACAATATTTTAAATATAGCCAATATAGGTAACATCTTTGTGAACATTCCAATTCATACTGGCATAGCAATTCATAACAATAAATCCGAAAGTTGACATTGTCGGTTTATTCCAGTATTTAGTAAAGAAAACATTGTCGCAAAATAAGTAACCTGTAGGTGTGTAGCAATAATGATCAATATAGACTTATCGTCTGATGAAGGTGACAGGTTGTTATCAAAATGTAACAAGTAAAACTTATCATGCTTGTATGGAAGGAACTGTTAAAAGATCTCAATAAAATCAAAACTGCAGAATATATTTAAAAAATTTTTTTTATGAAAGTTATAGAAGACATTTTTAGGAAGAACTCTACCAAGTTAAATTACAGTTGAGGTATCTTCCGACAAATCACCTGGGAATTGTGCGATTTCTTTATATTTGTCACTTTGGGGTAGTGCACACACACATATTTAACTTCAAATTGTTTATAATATAGCACTAATTTTGGAAGCTTTACATTTCTGCAATATTTTGGAAGATTCAATTTATCCCACAAATACTTATTAACATACATTTAAATAATTCATGTATATTTTATTAACAATTCAACTCATTTGGGGAAATTCAAATCTTTGCAAATAACTCTATGTATTGTAATGTTGAAAATAAATGTCTCCTTTGTGAATTATTTTGTTTACCTCCGGAGCGATGTAATCTGGTGTGCCACAGAAAGTCGTCGCCTTGTTATCGTTGAATATGGCCTCTTTGCACATCCCAAAGTCGGCGATTTTGATGTGGCCGTCACGGTCTAGCATGACATTGTCTAATTTCAAATCTCTGTTGAGTAAATAATGCAAAAGGAATGGAAAAAGCAATTTATCAAAAATTCTAATTTGTTAGCTAAAAACATGACACACAATTTAAATTATTTGAAGCACAGCATTAATTTTTGAGCTTTATTTTCTAAATATATATATATATATAAATAATTTTCGCCACGAGCTGATTGCCATTCAAGCAGCATTAAGAGCAAGGTAAGATCAATCAGTAGACAGAACTTTGTTTGGCTGGGACTTAACTTAAACTGCTATTTGTGACTCAAAGAAATGTCCATGTCCAAGACTCCTATATAAATCTCTGATCTATGTTTTGACAACTACATCATGTAAGAGTGCGTCAAGGTGATTTGTTTGGACAAACTTGAGAGCTCTTCATCTCAGCAATCTACACAAACTATATTCAATTAAGGTTGGGAGGTTATTCTGCAAACATTCTTAGACAACTACTGTATTTTACAGACCCAGAAGTCAGATAAGGTTACTCACCTGTACACTATGCCCTGTGAATGCAAATACTGAAGTGCACTCACTATTTCTGCTGCATAAAATCTGAAAAAATAAAACGGAGTCCAATCTAATACATGAAGTCATGGAAAATGAAACTATAAACCAAATTATGTGGAACAAACTGTGGAAAAATACAGTATAATGAGTGAAAGTATTAATGAGCACATACATAAGTAGGACTACACAAGCTATCACACAGAGAACATAACTCTGTATCTAGTATGAAACAAAGCCCTATTTCAGTGTGTAAAACTCCACCATCTTGAGAGTTACAATTTGTATTCACATACAAAATTTGGTAAAAGCGAGTGACGGGGAACAAACTGCCCTGGACAAATTTGTGAATAAAGGGCCATAACTCTGTATATAGTACATGATTAATGGAAAAATTGTCCATTTTTACATTTACATTTGTAACCATTATAAGCAACACATTGAAATTATAAATTACCCTAGGTCTAGTTTAAAGTAGAAAACTACAATATTGATGCAACAAGATATTTCCAAGGTTTTACTTACTGAGCTCGGGGGATATCAAACTTTCCGGATACTTGTATATGGAACATCAAGTCACCACCGTTTAGGTACTCCATTACAAAAAACAGGCGACTCTGTGGAAAACAGCAATAATTAAAGTTATATGTGGGAACATCGACAGTTTATTTCTCTACAACATTAAACGAAAGCAAACAAATAAGAAAGACAAAAAGATTGTTTTACATTGAAGGTATTGTCAGGTGAGGGCTGATGTAGATAGGTTATCATGTACACGAACAGCTGGAGTATATTTTATTACACATGAAATATAAGTAGTATCTTAAGCAAGTATATGATAAATAGGTAATATCACATATGTGTGTTTAACTGACGTATCAGATTGTGTTCAATGGTTCTGAAATGTTTGGAGCCCATACTTGTTACAATTTGTCGATTTGATAAGTTGATAACAACCGATGAGTTCAAGCCAAACATGACTTTTGCTACTGGGGTAATACACCATTGTCTGTATCAGTATACAATGTGGTAAGATTTACCAGGTATGTAATAAGGTATATTATCGCCCAGGAGTAGAAGTCAGATGTTCCGTTATAGAAACGTGGT